>JAMKCH010008709.1:0-53474 GCA_023653785.1 Ophioderma brevispina
CAAACCGGATGATATGCTAATGATGTGTTTTAGACTCAAGGAGAATTAAGCAGTCATTAACACTGGAAGTAAAGATGTGAGGAATTCAGAATTTTGCCAATACATGACTCAGAAATATGGCCAGCCTATCTATAGCTAAATAAAGGATGTTGATTACAGATGCCTGTCATCATCTGGCACACTAGCCACTGTGACACTATACCCAACAACCCTGGAGAGTAGACATTCAAGGTTGTGGAGCTAAGCAATGTTAAGGGATGTATCAACAGAATACGTCTTTGTTATACCAGACAGCAGCAATCGTGAACATATACATGTACCTCTACCACCACGCCATAGCAGACCAGTGCCACACATCAATGACCCCATACATTTATCTATGAGCAGTGCAACCATTATAACAGCGCATCAACACCATGTCTCAAGCATGGATCACAACAGCAAGAAGTGATTGCCCCTCAAGGACACAAAACTCACACTTCAGTGAATCTAGTCAGGCCATGTACTGTAGAACTCATAAGGTAAAACCACATTTGGAACACAAACCTGGGAAACCGAAACTATTCTGCAAAAACTGCAATGTCAACCCTTAACCTCTACAAATGGGACACAAACAAAATGAGACTTTCCCACAAGCATGCTCTTTGTGTAATCAAGTATCAGCCTAAAACAGGCTATTCAGAAATCTTAAAAATAAAAAAGATGAAAGGCCAGGGTTGATTAATCTCACACAGGCCTCACTCGCTAAGCACAAATTACTCCGAGCTAATAAAAAAAATGATATTTAAACAGCTGAGAAGGAAAGTCTGAAAAATCACAAAATGAATCTTCAAGCATCCCCAGAAACTGGCAGTACCAGGGTGAGATCAAGTCCATACATGCACCTGTTCAAACTCATTCGGTGCGCTTAAAAGATCAACACACATCACAAACAAAATACATGTAGACTAAACACAGTTCCAACAATATCGGCATGCTTACCAACTGGATCACACCCCATACATTACCATATCACCCAACACAAAACAGACATTATGCAAAAAATGCAAATGCATATAGGGAAACAACAAACACAACAAACCAAAAACAAGACACAGTCATCACAAAAAATGAAAAAAGAAATGTCTAACCAACCAATACACAAAACCGCACAAATCCTAATTTTATCAAAAACAGTATGGGCCAAAGGATAAAAGAAAATAGATTCCACAGAGAGGGAAACCTACAAAAGTGTATGCAAAAAGTGGAGCAACAATTGGAGACATTCAGAAGCTTGTGGAAGACAAAATGAGCAATCGCCTGATTTTGTAATTCTACAGGCAATGGACGAACACCAACAGCCCGAAATCCTTTGAGGAGGGGCTGAGAAAAATGCTCATGACTTATAGAAACTACACTAACTAAGTTTCCCAACGCTAAACTAATTCTATCTGGGATTCTACCCAGATTCTATATGACAAAGCAAACTTTGTTGCAAAACAAATGAATGAAAGTTTCACATACAAATGCAACCTAGTCATCGTGTCAGATGTGTTGACCACACAAAATCTGTTCTAACTGAATGGATGTGTGCGTGAGGATTAGACTGGGACAACGTACCACATGAATAACGAGGACGGAGTGTTGGTGATAAATCTTCGCAAATCAATTGACAATTGCGTCAAAAAACCTCATCGGCACACAGAACAGCCAAAACATAGGATGTGCAATTTCAGTCTTGAAGACCAGAGGTACCGCAAAATGAAGAGGACATACATACAATACCTGTCAAGTGATAGTGACCATAACACTAGTGCCACGCGGAGTATAACACGCACGCAATAACATAGTGCAATTGGGACATTAGTGTACCGCGGTTAGATCCGCCCAACAAGCGACGCCGACGAACGTCGACACCGGGTCTTAGTTGTTCAGGGTCAGGCCTGTTAACGCGGTTGGCCAGTTTACCGCGTGCATAATCGGCAATTCAATATTTATGGTGTTTCTAAGGTATACTTAAAATAAATCCTAAACGAAAGAAACGGATATTAATATATATCAAAACCTTGTGTGTACATGAACATCTTCATTTTAAAAAGTACTGACCAGCAGCCGGAAAGAGATACCATCAATACAGTATGAATGTGTTGTAGTCTTGTGAATTTAGCATCACTGCATACCGGGCCACCGGACAGCTCCAGTCAGTGTCATTATTTTTTTCGGGGTGCCATTGGGCACGAGAAAAATAGTGATACCAATTGCGGAATTTGATGGACAAAATTAGCTTCGGGTATTTTTGGGCTCATGTGCAATAAATAAACAATGTTATAACTGTATGAAATATTTTCGTTCTGTTGTTTAATAAAAGCACTTTCATGTGATCTTAGGCTTCTCAGGATAAAGTTATCAGCTAACGCCAACAAATAACCCGTGAGAATCTCGTTATTTCTAGTTAGGAAGTATAAAAAAAAGTTCACGTTTCCAAACGACCAATTTACCCCGACTCTCCCAGATTCTCCTACCCGGGAATACATGTCAGGGTCGCAACCGCTCATATTTTTATAACCCTTTCACTGAGTTTTTAAGTGGATATGACAACTAGGACTATATCAAAAAGCATTGAGTTATAGACAAAAATATTGTACTTATTCGTGGTATTTCGATACCCCCTCTTTTGGATATTATTGACAATTTTTTGTATTGTGCGAGGTGTTTACAAACATATTATGTTAATAAACACGGACCGGTTATCTAGGATGAAGGACGAAGTACACCCCAATCTCATGTTGGAAATAGTAAAATTTTTGGGAAAAAATAATTAGAGTTAATAAGTTTCAATAACGGTAAATTGTGCGAAGGTGAAGAAGGAAGAAAACAAAAACTACTTGAAGGAGATTTTAACCTCTGTCACACTTTACTGAAGGTACGAGTCCAGGGAATATCCAATGGGCCACTTTTTTTTTATTCACTCTTTCATTAAATAGTTTATTGAAAAAAATCTTCAAAAAAATACAAACACACGATATTATTTTCTTTTCAATACCAACTTTACTTAGGTAAACACTTATTAGTTATAATCACCATTCTAAGGACCAAAGAACGCTAAATGTAAGAGTAATTCAGAAGCGGAAAAGGATGCAGCCTACGGGACACAAGCCTCCGCATTAACATTTCACACCAAACGTTAACCATACAAATTTCAGCGTTGTTTCACATTTTTAAGTAATTTTCTATTATTCATATCTGCAATCAATACAGCTCAAGATGTGAATAAAATCTACGGCCCTCGATTGACTATGGATTGAAATTGAAGTGCTATACATAAAACGAAAAATGATCATAGGCCTACCATCTTTACTGTTATACATACTTTTCTGATGATCAGTGTTTAACCTATCACACGTGCTTCAGCCCCCGGGCTTCAGTGATTAATAAGTTCTGAGCTACATGTACAAGAGCACCTGTTTTAGCAGGTGCGGGCCGTGTAGAAAGTTACAAACATTACAGTAAATGAGTTTGACTATTTTTACGGGGATTTTTTATGCGTGATGGAATCACAATTTCCTGTTCACAATATACCGTGGATGTTTTAAACACGTATGTGTCAAGTTTTTATCTTTAATCCTGAATTAATTACGTCACGCCGGGGATTCCCCATAGTCATTATAAGGTCCGTTCATACTTACGAGAAACGAGGGGGGGCTGGGACATGTTTAACATTTTATTTAGTAAATCTGAGAACGCCATGGGTTTAAAAGGCAAATAATTAGGCTAAAATGGATATCAATTAGGATTATGATTATTAGAGCATCTATTCTACTAATTAATCACACATCGTCGCCCTGTGACGACACTTTTCGATTTGAAGGAGACACAAAACGAATCGCGGTACTATTTCAAGAAAGTTGTAGAATATGACTAGAGCACGTGTTTTTCTGAATTGACGGGTTTTCCCTAAGCATAATTAATTTACCGTCCACCCGCATAATTATTACCGTTCCACCATATTTAAAAGGGGGAGTCTTTCTTACTAGAATAAAATTCCCTTATTTAATTTGGTTTTAAAAGTTATATTTTTGAAAAAAATTTTTTATTTGTTTTTCAATCGCTAAACGAATTACAACTCGGACATCATGGTTTTTTTTGGGGGGGCTTAACATTATGAAATATTATTTTCAAACCAATTATGTTTGAAATGTATTACCTGAACCGCCCCTCGAGGGCCTCCGGTCCATCTTGAAGTAAAATCGTGTAGTCCTTTTGATGTTAAGCCTGCTGTGTCATGAAGACTTGGGAGCTGGAGCTATTTACCTTTACCCAAAGGGGAGGAGACATAATTTTTTAAAGTTCTGCCGAGCTCTGATAACTTCTGATAAGGAAGAAATATAAGGGGAACACTCACAAATGTTTCCAGGCTATCGTCGTCATTAATCCTGTTTTACGATTTTAATAAACGGGATAGAAGTAATAAGTGATCTTCCCCTATTCTGTAATGACGGTAACGACAGGGATTCCCTGTATGAAGTAATTTAACATGACGTAATTAAATCCTTTGAATAGAAAGTACGAAACCGTTACCCGGACTCATGTCTAAACCATACCACTGTCGATGAGGAATAAAATTACCTTTTGATATTCGTTTCGGAAATATACTACGATTGTTATGCAAGCAAGGACAGGATAAAGATTTCCATATTTTTTTCCGTTTCTTAAGTTTCCCGTATTCGTTTTCACATAGAAAAGACGTGAATTCATTGCTCCGTTCTATTGACGTTATCAATCAAGCACGTGGATATTTACTCCAAAATAATCACTAGCAAAAAGTATGTGCATTTTATCAATTCTCTTTTTTATGCATCAACGTTTTTTCGATCCATAGTCATCGGAAACGTAGTAGATTCTTAGTGACATATTGGTTGTAAATTTGAACAATATTTGTGAGATAGATGGAAAATATTTAAAATAAAATTGAAATTCCGGCTTGAATGTCAACAATTTCCCAAGGGAACTGAATGTTATCAAAATTCGGAGGTCATCACATCGTGTCCCAGTTTCTAATTAATCTACTTTTATTTAATATGGCCTTAAAAAATGCAAGTATACAGAAAAGGGGTTAAAATATATGAGAATAAATATGGTTGAAAAGAAAAGAAAAGTAACCGGTGATGTTTTGTTATGTTTTTAATGAGTAGCAGCTAACATTAAGTAACTATAATTTTCAACTCATTAAAAAAAAATTCCTGGATAGCCTCAGTTAGTAGAGACCTTGCCTCTTAACCTTTTCCCTGCTGATGTGTCGGGGTTCGACTCCCACAAGGGGAGATTTTTTTTCCTTCCTCTTTCATCTTCTTATAATCATTTTATACACTAATGAATTGTAAATACTAATTAGCTTAACTACAATATTTTTTTTCAAAATGTGACCATATACTATTGCTGCATGCTATATTAAACACAAATAACATTATTTACCATGCAGAGTTATACACGTGCACATCAGCGCTGCCATATTATTACATTGTAAAAAAAAATATAATATTTAGAGTGCTATGTTAATTGTACGATTTGGGCACAAATGGGGATCCAGGTAGAAATTGTTAGAAAATAAAACCATGAAACCCCCTATTGTATTACTCACTTAGGTCCTGCCGTAATTGTAAAACGGGGAAACCCCAGGCCTGAGTGACGTAAATTAATCATGCAAATGAAAATCCAGGGTCCGATTGTTGTGTGGGGCTTGTGACGAGATAAACCTTGCATGGCGAAGGGGGGGTGGTCAGAGCTCCCAATTACTAATAAGATCAGAGAGAAGAATGGAACGGGAATGGACAATAGACATCACGCTCGGCTTTTAGTTTTCAGTGGTCGTCTATTTTACGTTTGTTATGATGACAAAGACTTGAGTTAGAAAATCGAATTTCATTATCTTCATCGGGACCCTCCCCTACGCCAAAAAAAAAGCTAAGTAACATCCTTGCAGTATCAGAACTGCCACACCGTCACAATGTCCTATCCTCTGATTGTGTTTGTAAGGTTTCTTTGTGGTTTCTCCAATATTTAAGACTTCCAAATGTTTTGCAGACATGATAACCGTCAACTCCATGTGACTCTGTATTTATACTTTCACCATTGACCCACCTTCCCTGCTTTCACTATTTTGCTTATAGTTTAACCTGATAAAAAATTCATACACGATCTTAGGATGCCCAGTTTCACACTGGTTCATGCCGTAAAAAAAGACGTCCTAAAAACTTTGATATCAGCCAGGATCATGGGAAATCCCAGGACTTTCCTCGCACGTGGAATACAGCCCAATTGATGTTCGACTATTAATGCATGAAACTCATTTGGGGGTAACAACTGGGTGCGAATGCGCATGGCTTGCTTGGTCAGCTTAGAAATCATAAATATCATTTTAAAGTCCCTATTTCTCTCCCATTTAACCCGGTATGATAGCATGTAACTCGTAACTAAGGAATATATTTCCAATTTAGTCATGTTTTGTTTTTGTTGTGTCATTCACGACATGGTTTTCACATCGGCATAGGTGACTTCCTGGGCCGGAATGGGGCGTGGCGACAATTTACAAAATATTTATTTTGACCTAATTTGGCTATTGCATGACGTAATAAACCGCCATTTGAACTTTTAAAACCCGCACAAGTACACAAATCTTGCAAATCCACGGCCGATTGGGAAAATGGAAAATGGATCTTATGGGAAAATACACAGTGTAAGTATAAAACAATGGCATGACTGTCAAATTTAGATTCATTATTTGCGTTTCGTAAGTTTGTTCTTTTTTTACATAGAAACAAAATTATGTTCCTAAGTTCTAAATTCTTTGGCACATGGTCTAGTATGTTTATTGTGCACTATTATGATAATGAACGCGATTGCCTAATTATAATAATTTGCGCCATGGCTGAACGAGAGCGAATCCGCGGGGAGGAACTTATACGGTGAGTGGCTTTCGGAATATAGGAGTTTGGAGCTGAAGATTGAAGCTATGAATTGAAGGGGAAGAGTAAAGCTCTTCGGGGATGTTTTGTTCTTCGTATATTATATAGAAGCTGTACATTTAAGATCGTTGTGCAGTTCATGCTTAGTGAATTTCATGTGCGCTTCCAGAACTCGAACACTGCACTGCAATTAATTCGGACGCGTCGGCTTCAGGATTAGAGCGTCAAATTACGTGCCACATGAAACTGAGTTGAAAACCCGATGCAGAAGACTACAATGTCGGATAATTGTGTTGTGAGCTGATACTTCCATAGTGAAACACGTGGAATGTCTTAAGTATAATGTACTTCAACCAATAGGACATTCAAGGCTTATTCAATTAAATTACCATAATACGATTATAACACGGTCGTGTTACCGATGTTATACCGTGTTATGCAGTGTTGTCCCGTGTTACTGAGTTTGAGCGCGGTCATACCCTTCATCACACACTGGAGGGAGGCTAGTTTTTTCCTATCGATGTCAACCACTCCGTGTTATAATCACGGCTTATAACACGGAATTAACACCCGTTCAAATGGCCGTGTTAGGTGGTCCACTATCACTAACAGGTTACTGTATAACCGTGCAAGGTTACCAAAATGGTGACGCACTACATGTGGTCGTAACTTTGTATTTTAACCATATAGACTAAATCATGATCATTGCTGTGAAATAATAACATTAATGAGAATTGTAACTATTTTCCATGAGGAATTTGAATCAAAAGCATACACCTAAACAACGCTATTTTTTCAAACTAAATATAAATTCCGCGCAGGTCTAAAATTTTGATAAATTAAAAGACCATTTAAATTTAATTAATTCATGACTTTTCATTATGGTGTAGCAGAATCCTGGTTCAAAAATGATACAATCCCTTGATTATTTTAACTTACAAGATATAAGCCTTGAAGCTGTAAGAGAATGATCTCCATATATTGTGTAGGCATTTATGTCTCAATAATATAAATTATAAAAGAGACCGATTTATGTTTGCAAAATGTTTTTAACGAATGCTGTTTTTTATTGAAATTAGAAACCTAATGATAAAAACATAATTGTTGGGTAATTTATAACAATCACACCATAGTATTATGAATTAATAAGCATTTTGTCAAATTTAACAAAAGTGCTTGTTAGAATAAAATAATTTTACTTATGGGTGATTTTAATATAGATTCTTAAAGATAATGACAACCACCTTAAGGTAATTTCATTGACATGATATCTCATATATTCCTGCTAACCCATTAATACTTTAGACAACACGTATAACGGATAAAGTGCTACATAATAGATAATATTATTCTCCACTAATCCTTAACACTAATAGTGGAATCTTACTATTAAATATACCTGACCAGCTTCCAAACGTCACATTAACCAATAATCAAATTGACTTAAATAAAAGGCAAAAACAAAAGTTGCTAGAGCTTTCTCAAAAAATAATATCAGAGCTCTAAAACAGCTATGTCTGAAACTAATTGGGATAATCTATCCAAAAATATGATGATCTCCAACAATGGCTTATTAATAACTTTATTGAAATGTTTAATATCTTACTCGATAAGTTCAACACACCCACTACCAAGAAACAAATAACTCTAAGTCCTATAACCAAAAAATCACCCTTGCTCCATAAATTAGTTAATTAATCATCCATAGAAAAGAGTAAGCTTTCTAAACACGACTTACACTAACAGACCCCACAAGTAAGAACTAAATATAAGACAATCAATAACAAAGTTAATAACTATTAAGGACTGCTAAAAAGCCTATTTTGTAAATCAACTAAATAAAGAACAGAAAAATATTTAAAAATACCTGGAAAATAGCTAAAACCAATATAACAATAAAAAAACCAAACTAAGATTTTGTAATAACGAATTTAACGTAAATGATCAAATTATTAACGATCCTACCCAAATTCCTGAATATTTTAATGACTTCGTCATTAACATAGGCCCAATCAGGTCAAGCAAATAAAAATACTAATACTATCTTTTCAACTTATCTCTCTAATCAATCGATAGTACAATGTTCTTTGACTCCCATCACGAGGATGAGGTAATTAAAAGTTATAAATAATTTAAATGCTAAACAAGTTCCAAGTCATGACGGCATTCCAGCTATTATTATTAAAACCTTGCTTTTGAAAATAAGCATTTCCCCTTACTCTCAATACAACATGTCACCTAACAACAGGCACAGTACCCGATCAATTAAATTGCCAGAGTCTTCCTATTTCATAAAAAAGATGCAAAGATAAATTTACTAACTAGTATCGCCCAATTTCTGTTTCTATCCTGGATTTTCAAAAAAATTTTAGAGCGTCTTGTTTTTAACAGAGTGCCATTTCATTTAAATTGCCAAACACCACATACTTTTTGAAAACCAATTTGGATATTCGTCCCAAACACTCTACAAGATGGCAATAACAAAGCTTGTGCACAAATTACTCAAGCTTCCACTAACAATCAACACTGCTGGCGTATTTTTGGACCTTTCCAAGGCATTTGACAACTATAAATCATGATGTCCCTCTTAGTCTAAAATTGCCTCACTATGGCTTCAGAGGTATTGTCTTGGATTGGTTCAAAAATTACCTCACAAACAGAATGCAGTTTGTTGATTACATAGTCACAAATCTTCAACTAAACATATCGACACTGGTATGCCCAAGGCGCTATTTTAGGACCCTTGGGTTTTATTATTTCTGTTAATGATATTCCAAATTCTGCTCATGAATGTCTTGTATATTTTGCAGAGATACAGTGCATTTACCTCACATCATTATTTAACAAACTAAATACAATAATGAATAATGGTATAAGTAAACTAAACACCTGGTTCAAGACAAATAAACTTTCACTCAATCTTAAAAAAACTAACTATATGCTTTTTGGCACTCACAATAAAACAATCTTGAATTGGGTGTATTCATGCACAAGCATCATCTACACTGTTACTCATAATGTTTTTGATAATTATTTCTCTAGAAGGGCCTAATTTTCTCTGACCATAAAACAAGATATGCCAATAACTATAATTATGAACCTTAAAAAAATAAAACAGATTTTGCATCAAAAAGTGTTAGAACGTCAAGACCTGTCTTTGGAAGCTTTACCAATCACATTAAATTATTGAAAATACATATCAATTTTAAAACCATTATAAAAATCTATCAATTACTGAAAAATTTGAATAATGTTCTTTTTGGAGCTTTGGATGTGTGATTATCTTTTTGAATTTAAACATTTGCTAAAAATTATGGTTTTGTCTGTGTATTTTTCTTGCATGTTTCACACCTTAATCCTTGGCAACTTGCGGTGGGTCGGGTTGTGGTGGGGGTGGTTGCCTGGTGTTGGTGGTGGGGGGGTAGTGGGCGGTGTTACCCCGTATGTTGCTGATGGTTGCGGTGTGGATTCCTCTGGTAACTTTTATTTATTTTTCGTTTAGGAGGTTCCGCTTTCAGGTCTTTTTGGGCCTTTTGGTTCACCTCCTCCATGTTGGTCTTGTGATGTTTTTATATTGTACATATATTACATGGAAAAATAAAGATTTGAGATTTGAGGTGTTGGGTAGTAACAAACTCCTGATAAACTGGACTTTAAGAACACTTGGCTTTTTGTAGCAGTTCGAGTGTTGTAGTATTCCTTACTTTCAAGACAACTTGACCAATTGGTATGCATGGTAAGTTGATACGGATAACCCGATTGGGGTTTTTTCATGAATGAGGTCATTCATCACGCTGAAGGACTGCTCTATTTTGGGGGATGTCATAATGCTTATGGCAGATCTAACAATTTTAGCTAGGAGGGGTACTTGCAAGTAGCAAACACTTCATCCACCATTTCTCTAGATCAACCACTTTTCATTTACCTTGGCAGGAGGCAATTCATTATCAAGTTGAAGTGCTCAGGTAGTTTCTTTAATACTCTAATAC
Organism: Ophioderma brevispina; assembly: GCA_023653785.1. Lineage (NCBI taxonomy): Eukaryota > Metazoa > Echinodermata > Ophiuroidea > Amphilepidida > Ophiodermatidae > Ophioderma > Ophioderma brevispina. The sequence goes on from JAMKCH010008709.1 coordinate 10,931, forward strand.
GTGACAGAGAATCCCATACTAGCGGATCAAATTGCGATATTCGATGCAAGAGTCTGTTTCCCAGTGGCAATCTTTTTTTTTTTTGACCAAGTACTCTCCTGAAGTTTTATATACGCACTTTGAAGTTTCTTAAGAAAGTCTTCTTTCATAGTTTTGGACAGTTGAGTGATGTACTTTCTGGCCTTAACACCAGTGTACAGCTCACTTACTGGACGAACACAACAGCAAGTTGCCAATGATTGCAATCCTTTATTGTAGCTGTCTTAACTTTTTCATGGGGACAGAAGTATGCCAAGAATGCCTGCGAACAAGCTCCACTATCTTATCATGTATACGGTGGATCCCAATGGAGTTCCTTTGGCTTAAAAAGCAATGATCAAAGAACCTTTTAAACACATGTGAGAACAATTCATTGAAGAGGTGCATTAGTGGCCATCGTCTTGGTTTTGTGCTTTGGAGAATAGCTTCTTCAACTCTTCCTTCTTTTGTTCTCTCCTTTCCAGCCGTTTGTTGAGGATTTGTTATTTTTGTGTCACACAGATTTTTTTTATTCTTTTTTAACTCTTGCTCTGCTTTCCTCTGGGAAGCGTGCTTGTACATTGGCCAAGGTCCCTTGTATAGTATGCCAAATCCGTCATGGCAAAAATTGAAGAATATCTATAGATGCATATTCTTGGAAGCATTGCCCGTACTTTCTTTTTATTTGATACGTCGAGGATCGACACCAACCTGTGGCGGAACTTCTCCGGTCTTTTTTGGGGTATATAAGGTGCAACCCAACTATTTTCTGCACGATTTCCATTTAACCAATCTTTTTAAGTCTGGTTTTTTGACCATTTAAATTCTAAATATATTATCATCACAGAGTTTGCTCCTACTTCTCAAATTGCTTGCCAAAAGTTCTTTACACTATTATGTATGGTGACCTAATCACCATCTTCAAGGAGTTGGTGCCTGGATTATTTGTCTAATAGCGTCTCAACCTGATGTAGTACCTCTCATGTAAGCAGCAGAGTCCGAGAGTATAGAGACAAGGTGGAGATGGAAGATCATGGGTTTTTCAAAAACTTCATACACGGCTTGGTAAACTGATTGTGCACTTACTACCGTCATTTCCACAGATGCAAGAGGTATGTTACTACTTTTCCCTTCTTTGTCACTAAAGAATGACACTAAAATGCTGAGGATTTTCTGGTTATTTGTGGCCTTTACACTCAATCCAGATTCATAGAAAAGGGGACTTCTTTTAAACTATTTATCAACCTTTTCTGAATGACTTCCGAAAGCCCGTACGTGAGCTTGTACGTTGCAGCGCTTCTCTCCCTGCTCATACTATATTAAGAGTTTTTGGTCCTGAGTCCATCTCTTAGCATAGTTTTATCAGATTGCGGTATCTTCCGATAATAGGAAAGAAGTCGGCCGCAAATGCTAAGTTCGTGCCTCATCATGTTGCCTTTGGCGATCCCAACTATTCACAACTGGAGATACAACTTGTGGATCCTGCAATGGATTAGTTGAAAGCAAGAATGGCCATGTGTATTTAGTGGTGCACCGTATGTACATGGTACCAGCCCGTCTCTGTGCATTAACCTTTTCTGTAACTTGCTGAAGAAACTGAAGGTACGAGTTTTGGGGAGTTCGTGTACGTATTGTTTCTGATCTCTTTTGTTTTTCAATCCTTCCTGCATGTCTACCATACGCCCTTCCCACCCTTTCCATTTTTACTTTGTCCGTTACCCAAACAACAACAACCACAAGCACCACGCTAACCCTGAAAAAAAAAATAAAAATAACTAGCTGGTTTCCTCAATTGGGAAAACAATTGATACATCTCGAATAAATTTGTAAAACTAACAGCTTAAGAAATAACATCTTAAAGATTATGGCAAATATGGTCCAATGTCATTTAGGATTCCTAGAGATCAATTTGCATGTACCCTTGTGAGTCTTTGGTCAGTGGTTTCTGTTGGTCAGTCTAGTAATACATTTGTAAATTGGTTCTACATTATGTGAGAAATGGCCGATTAATTAAGAAGGAAATGGGTCAAAGGTCATTAGGGTCATTGCCATGGGTCAAGTTATGTATATCCCATGTGAGACCTGGGTCTTTACTTTTTGAGCATGTTTGGTGGTCGTATCACTTTATTTAGCTATGAAAAGGCAGTTTCAAAATTTTGACAAAATGGGGTCAAAGGTCACTAGCTGAGGTTCTTGAGGTCCATCTGTTTACACCACACCAGAGTCTTTGGTCCGTATGTGTCTTATGACTCAACTATGTAATAAATTTGGATTGCATTCAGCCAATTTATTGGTCGAGCGTGCTTAGTTGAAAAAATTTGGGTGAGACGCAGTCTAGCCCAATATTTTAAACGTCCTAGCGAGACAATACTATGTAGCAATCATCCAATTTTATCATTTCATGAATAGGACCGATTATCGCGTATCGTACACCTCAAAGCATGCTAAGGGGGGAACTAAATCGGTCAATGATGAGTTGAGTATTAAAATTTAATGTCAGAAATAACCTTATTAACCTTTTTTAAGCCACAGCTCAGTGGAAACACGCTCATCCCCGTAAGTTTTCTCTATGTCCTAACAAAGGGTGACATCGAACAAGGGTTCATTTGTAAGAATCGTCTTTTAAACTGTTTTTAACAGTGTATTTTATAATTTTTGTGCTGTGGCTGGTAATTCCCAGAGTGGTTCCGGCAAAGCCTATTTAACATCATCGCATCATCTGGTCCGTCAAACAAGTTCCAATACAACTTGTCTGTTGTGTCATCCATTAATACAGCGGTTAATTGGTTGTTGGTTGTGAATAACTCGACCCTGGCACGAATCATCTGAGCCATGGCTTGTGGTCAACATGGATTGTACTTGCACTTCTTCTGTATTTAATCATTAGACACTGGTCCCAAATGATTGATGAGTCGCCATTGGTCTCATGGCTCATTAGCGGAAATCGATGCCATAACTTTTTGGTGACATCAAGGGGAAACAAGCACATAAACCTTGGGCATGAAAAACTGTTATAGTAATTTCTGGTTTTCACAGCAGCCGCGCATCGTCTCAGCGAAAAAATTGTAACTAGACACCTTGGGAAAAGATTAATGATCACGCACGAAACAAGACCTGTAAACTCTTTTGTGGTGGTCATGGGTTTGCTCTTAGCTGGTGACGATCCACCCATGTCCAGGGCCTCGTCTCCAAAACACCCATGTGTTACATGTCAAACGTGGGGTTTATTATCTAGCAAAGCACTCTCTTGTGCATCTGTCGAACAGTGGGTCCTAATAAATGTTGTACACTTTTTCACTAGAACGCGATGAGAATTTAGTAAGGACGGGTGAAGATTTCATTTTCTCTGTCTAAAAATGTTTGCAGGCAAATTTCCTTTTTGTGTAACCAAGACTCAGAAGCTGACTCGGGTCAGATTGTTTCCATTTTTCTGACGATGGGTGAGTCAACAACACCTGAGGACTCGGCGACGCATTCTCATTTTGACTGGTCCCGTCTACAAACTTTTGACTGTGGGGGGGGGGTGTTCCAAAGAAAGGTTTGCATTGTTTACATTTAAATGCCCGAAGTTTACTTCCAAAATTGGATGAACTTAAAATTATCGCAGAAAATTCAAATCTTCAATCATTTGTGTGACTGAAAACATGCTTGATGACTCTGTTAAATGATTTCTGAAATTGAAATTCCTAACTATCAGCTTGAGCTAATGATCGTGATATAAAGGGTGGGGGAGTTGTGTGGTGTTATGTCGTTGTTTAGATATATGTCAGAAGTGATCTTAGCCATGATGATCTTGAGTCTAATTTGGGTGGATATTCTCTCTCTGCAAATCCAACCCTATCTTGATAGGGTGTGTTATCGCCTCCCGATCAACATAATCTTTCGTACTTTAGAAGACCTTTGTACACATACTGATCGCTTTATGACACGGAGTAATATGCTCGGGGACTTTAATGCCGAATGCATTAAGTACAAATTTTAAACATAATATCATTAGCAATGAGACACTTTTTGTCCATAGTTTTGATTTCACACACCTGGTGAAGAATCCAACTCGAGTTACACCATATAGCACTGCCATTGATTTGATTTTTTGTATCAGACCCAAGAAATAGTCAATTCTGGGTGATTACAACTGGTTGAGTTATCATTATTATGATATATTGTGTAGGAAATAGTCTAGGGGCAGATTCATAGGACATAAATCTTTAAATTAGATCAATTGGAAAGAAAATTTTTTTTATTCTACTGCCTTCACCAGTAACATGGAAGCTATCTGTTGGTCAAAGTTCTTGGAGTGTGATAATTGGGAAGTCCTGGAAGTTTTAAAGAATTGTTTCTCTCTGTTCTTGATGACATATCGCCTCGAAAGAGGTCATGTTAAACAGAGATACGAACCTTGGTTTGATTCGGGACTGAGAATTTGATCTGAAAAGGGGCAAGGCACTTCTGATTTCAGAAGTAAGATCAGTTTTTATTTTCTGGAATACAAAAAACTTAGGAATAAGGTTCGGTATGAGATAAGAAAAGCCAAATCTCACTATTATAGAGACAAGGTTGAAGAGAGTGAAAAAACCCAGCGTTTGTGGAGTACTTTGGAAGGAACTGTGGCAGGTAAACGGTACCCCTAAATCCAGTAATATCGGTCTGATGGTAGGGATGAGGTTTGTTTCGACAAAGCGACGGTGGCGGCGGAGATTTACTAATTTCTTTGTCACGGTTGCTTCTACTCTTGTCAGCAACTCCTCTTGGCTCCGGCAGGTATGGCGTGGACTTTTGTGCGTGATTTTGTACAATAGAAAGCAGGTGAAACCAAATAGTTTCAGGCTAATTTTCTGTGATTAATACGAGTCAAGGAACTTCTTATGAAAATCACTCTAGTAGTCTACAGGTCTCGATGAGCTGCCAGCTAAGTTTATTAAAGAATGCGCACCTGTGATCTTTACAGCCCATCTTGCTCATATATTAATTTATCTATTGAATCTGGCGAGATTCCTAGTGATATGAAGAACGCCAGGGTGGGTGCCTATTTTCAAGTAAAAAATAGCAGCAAAAAAAAGAAAAAAAAAAAACGAGCTGGTAACTATCGACCTGTGTCTATTCTAAGTGTGATTTCCAAAGTCTTTGAAAGAATCGTAATTCGATCAGTTAGAATGTTATCTCCAGTAATGAGTCCTCCTCTACGAACTTTCATTCCTGGGTTTCGTAACTATCTTTTACACACTGATACTTGTTTTCATCCATTTCTGACTCTTTAGCGGGAATGGGATAGGGTACTACACGGGCATGGTTGGGTTGGATTTACAAAAAGCATTCGACACAGGTTGATCACAAAATTCTTTTGATTAAATTGAGGGCCCGCTTAAAAGAAAGGGGAAGAACGGAGGAGGGAGTGAAGGGAGTAACAAGGTGAGATGCCGAGGAAGAAAAAGAAAGAGGGTAAAATTTGGAGTTGTGGCGTGAAGAAGGAGGGCTGGAGTAGAGGGTGAAGATGTAGGTGATGAAGGAGCGTGAAAAGTTAAAACTAAAAAAGAAAAAACGAGAATTGAAAAAATTATGGGAAGATGACTGGGGATCAGGGCGGAAAAACAAACGACTCAGGGGGGGTGATTGATGAGAGCATAAGATTAAGAGGGAAAAGGAACAAATGGAGAGAAAGAGGAAGAAAGAGAGAGAGGACGGTAAAAAGAGGAGCGAACGGGGGAGAGTCGGGGAATAGTGGCGTGATAGGTTGCAGGGAGAGGTGGGTTATGCAAATAGGGGATGACATATAGGAAAACGAGAGGGTGAGACGTGGGGGAAAAAAGGAAAGATAGGTTGGAAAGCAATGAAGGGAGAGAAGTGTGAATACAGGAGGTGAATGACGAAGGGTTCCAAAAGGAGGAGCAGGCAGACGGGAAGCCGAAATAGTCATGTCAGCTTGAAAAGAGAGGAACTGGCGAAAGTAAGAGGAGGGTCACGCGGAAGGAATATAGTTGGGATTGTGGGGGGGGAAGCAAAGGGGAGAAGGTAAAAAGAGCGCGAATGTGATAGGAGAAGAGGGGAAACGAATGTGGGATAGGGCAAAAAAAGGAGAGTGTCTAAAAGGTAGGAAGTCGGGTTGGTATGGCTGAAGATCTATCAAGTGGGTTGACGCGTATCTACTGGCAGAAGACAGGTCGTTGACATAAATGGGTCCATTCATCACCTAGAGAAATCACGTGTGGTGTGTGTCCCCAAGGATCAATCCTTGGGGCCTTTGCTGTTCCGTATCTATGTCAGCGATATGTTTTCTTCTGTTGCTGTAAACTGGTTCTTTACGCTGATGACTCGGCCTGATGGTTTCCGCATAGGGAAGTTTTCTGTCATTCATGATCGACTCAGTTTCAGGCGCTTTCGGCGGTTAACGAGTGGTTATTGAATAAAGAAATGGTCCCTTATCGGGCAAACTGAGTCCGATCCGTAGGTCCGAGACTTAAACTTGCGAAACAATCAGAGCTGAAAATCAATGTCATGAGCTATAATTACTCCCAAAACTGAAATCAAATATCTGGGCTGATTCTTGGATCAATCATTTAGTGGGTGAAATAATGGTAAAAAGGTTAGCAGGAAGGCAAACCGTAGACTGAAGTTCATCATAGAAAAGTCGGTAATTTAAAATCGGTTACACCAAAAAGTTGTTAGTTTCAGCTCTTATCCAATGTCATTTCGATTATGGTTGTTCCATTTGGTATCCAACTTTAACTAATCAGAACAAACAAAAACTTCAAGTTTCACAAACAATATCATCGGAACCGCTTACACTTGTCCCCTAGGTCGAATATTGGTGCTAGTGAATTTGGCAGTATTAACTGGCTTCCTGTTTCCTTAAGAGTCTCGCAAATTATGATTAATCATGTTTTTCTTATTTTAAATGGTAAACAGCCCAGCCTATCTTTAGGGATAGTGTAACAAGGCTTGTGGATGTCCATACTTATCTACCGAGTCAGGGTCTATGGCCCTTCACAAAATTTCCAGGGGTACCCATGGACAAAAAACTTTTGCCTTTCACGCTGTTGTATTTGGAATAACTGCCTTCCGACGGGGGGGGGTTGGGGGGGGGGGGGGTCGGTCTTGGGTTTGGGGGTGTGGAGTTCGAAATCAACAGTGCTCTTATTATTTAAAAAGGAAATCAAAACCATTTCCTGATTTCAACCAAAGAATTCTTCAATCAAAGTGTGTAATATAAGATTATGTAAATTTTGCTGGGCTGGTCCTAGTTTATCTGTTTTGCTTTTTGGTGTGCAAGATTTTATATGTATTTTTAATCTACCTTGCAAACTTCAGGTATATTTTACTTTGTATAAGTCAATTCCTTATGTAATCTTGTAGTTACCACCTGTAGGTCAAGGACCACAAGGAAATAAGTATGCGTTTTTATGTTAATGCTTTTTGTGTTTTAATCCTTGGTTTATCATAATAACTGAAAGGAACTGAAATGAAACCTTAACTGATCACATACAACACAAAGATAAAGAACCCACTTTCATGCACCGCTGATGTACCAGTAAAAAACAAACTTCCCCTCTCTCGGTGCTGGCCCATCCCACCGATGCATGACAGTGTATCTGCTTTAAGGCGAAGTCATACAACGTGCTACACATGCATGGTCATAATTTCCCAAGGGTTTAAATAATAAAAACAGAACCGAACAAATACCCTAAATAATAATCGAAATCAGTCAATAAATCAAGACTACAAAAGCTTTAACAAAACACCCTTACATTGCTAAAAGTAAAGCATCTCAAAATTGAAAGATTAATTTTTAGCATTGTTGCCACCACCTAGGCTATAAATTCTGCAGCCCTCAACAGAATACATTGTGAACGAAATCCACTGTGGTGGCGAATACTGAATTCGTCCCATGAATGATTGATACAAGACCAACACTTTCAGTTCATTTTCCCCTGGCATCAATTACAGCTACAAGCGCAATTGCTACTATACATGGTTACAGATCACAATTTGGAAGACTTACTGTGAGTGGTAAGCCTACCTGTTGAGGTGGTTTTCCTTATGTACACTGCATAGTTTACTCCATTGTCAATCATCTCTCCAACCAACGCAACGAACTTGTCTTTTACACCTTTGTCGATCTCTTTCAAATTATCTTTCCCAGTGTTGCAAATTCGTATCACGTTCATTTTTGTCTCTTACCGGCGGCCGCCGCTTACTTTTAACGATAGAGCAGATCAGTTAGCAAGATCTGTCATGCTTTGACCCGATACAACACAGGTGTCAACTGTCTCTTATACAAAATCACGAGTGACAGCACCCAGATGTACACAGACCTATTAATACACCGATGCTCCGACGGACTTTGAGTGCGTCAGAGTCTGAGAGGCCAGATTATGAAATAAACAAGAATTCCTTTAAAATCTCATGCCACATCACATACAATAAAAAATCGGAAAAAATAAAAAAAACTGAAAAATGTAGAAAAATCAATATTTTAATCACCGAAATGTAAAAAAATCGAATTTCCGATTAAAATCGGCAGATTGGCACTCTGGTAATTAAAATATACTGACCTTTGACATTTTCTACAAAAATTGAACAGGCCCATTCTATAATTTGGCAGAATTTCTGTAATTAAGTGAGTCAAAATCATGTTATTATTATTATTATTGAATTTACCAATTGGTTTTGAATGCATAAATAGAATGTCTCCGACATTTTCATTTTTTATTCCTGTGTAATTTAACAAAAAGAAACGTGGCATGTCTTGCAGTCACTGTTGTTGAAATTCTTACTATTGTGAGATAATTCTGAATCTACATTATGTAGCCAATGGCTTGTCTTTTAAGAAATGATACCTTGTTCATCAAAATCATGCAATAAATGACGGAGATTGAATACACAAAACACAGAAAAGAAAGTCATTCAGCAGAAAGTTGCGCTTCTCTGAGTTACTTACTATATGGTACAGTGCTACTATGCAGCCATAATCAATACACACATTTCTCAGCCAAACTCCCTTGTTTATGCTGGCTTAATACTTTTTTTTCGTGCTGTCGGCAGTGTCGCAAAAACACAATTTGTCGATGTTGTCGCGCTACTTGCTGTTTTTTTGTTGCCGCGACAAAAAGTGCTGTTGCGTGTCGCTGCAACAGTTGTCGCGATATTTATACTTTTTTTCGTGGTTTTATCAGCAGACGGCTCAACATTATTGCGCCACGTTGCAATAGTCTCACCCAAATCCCAAAATGAATCATTTTTCTCGATGTCCCATCGCTGCGTAGTAGTTCACAATATGTAAATACTTTTGTGCATTTTCATTGGTCAGATTTTTTACGGCATCGGGTAGTGTCGCAGAAAAGTTGAGTCAAGTCAACTCGTTCACTGTCTTTCGCGGGAGCAACGCGACAAACTAATCGATTTTTCGGCTTTGTCTGTACTTTGTCGCATCATGGTCTGCAGCCTGTCGCGGCGACATGGTAAGTTTTATGGTCCCCTTGTAGCTACCGCTTTGCTGTTGCACAAATTACTTGTCGTGCGACACTGCGACACCACGACAAGCTAGTTCTTAAACCAGCATTAGGCAACAACAAGATGTATGTGCTTTGTTGTACAGCACAGTGCTCATTGTAAATTCCTAAAAGTGCAAATTTTGCTGAACCACCTTTTTGTGTTTCGGGCCGCCTTTTCGAGGCATGAATTTTGAAGACAATTTACATTGGCACATATTGACTTCAAATATACAATTTTCTTTTTTGTGCCAGTGTTAAGACCAAAAATGTGAAGTTCATTGAGCATTTCCTTAAAACAGTAGAAAACTAAACTTGGCCATACCCACTTAGTCACCTTGGTCTAGATCTGGCTGTGGCAAAATTGGTGCAGTTCTTGCTTGATTAAAAGGTTTATTGTGATTGAGAGGAAATTAATGAAGTTTCTGTCTTTTTTTCAGGTTCTTTAAACAGCAAGGCAAGCAGGTAACAAACACTAAAATAGCTGAAGAGGATCAGGGTGCTGATGAGGAGGATGATGACCTAGGATCTGATGTGGAGATAGATAGCGACATCAGTGATGAGGAGTTTGATAGGATATTAGGTAATAATAAGGTTCTCACACTGAGCAAGTGATCGATTGCCATTTTTGAAGACTTGTGCAGCCGTTTTCTGATGCGTAATAGCTCCTTAGGATGTAAAAGCTTTCCAAAGGAAGGCTTTAATGAGCTGCTACTCACACGAAATACTTCTTTTTGAGACATTTACGGCTGTGTTGTCGTCTTTTTTAATGCTGAAGTACATGGCCAGAGGGTGTTTTGAATCAATCCCATGATACATAGCAATGTGCCTATACCGTACTGTACTAAACACATGTCAGTACTTGGGGATAAAAAGTATTCCAAAAGTTTTAAGAACCACAAGACATTTCATAATCATGCAAAAAATCCCTAAGTACTAACGCTTTGTAGGCTAAAATGAGCGCTAAAGTCAGGGTTTTTATGTGTTAAGAATAGGATTTTTATGTGATCACATGACTCTATTGAGTTGAAATTTCCCAAAACTGGTGCATTGTGGGATTGACTCAAAATACCCTCTGGTACATGGCCATCTTTTAAGTGATATGACTTGTCACCTTGGTTTGTTTCCACACAGAAATAGCATGTTTTCTGTCATGAAATTGAAAGGACTGAATAATCAAATTCAACATGGTTAATAGTCTCTTAAGTACATTTAGCGGACGTGTGTGTGCTGTTATTTGTGGAAGCACAACAGCGATATGTGTCAGAGTTGGCAAAGTATCATAATGAACTTGGTGGCTGGTTTGCGATCGGTCGCATATGTGGATCGACCACCGGCTCAATGTGAAAAGCCTTAATATAATACTACTAGTACGCTTTTGGTTTATGATACTTCACCCTCTTGTGATCTTTGGATTACAATCAGTAGTGTTTTCATTCAGTAAACTGATAAAATATTATACAAATACTACATGGTTAGAGGGAAATAGGGCACACTATTTTCCCGAGGTACTGGCTACGGGCCTGTCACCCCGAACCCGAAGGGTGAGGGGTGATAGGCCCATAGCCGGTACAAAGGGAAAATAGTGTGCCCTATTTCCCGATATAAACCATGTAGTATTTGTTTTATTACACCTCACTGTGACTCTGGGGACGAGATTGTAGGGAAATAGTCCAATCTATTTCCCTAGGGAAATAGCACGCGTGACTCTGGGGAGAGATTGTAGGGAAATAGTCCAATCTATTTCCCTAGGGAATAGCACGCGTAATAGGTATCAATCCAATAAATTAGCATGATTTTGTTTATGAATATTCATGAGGTGTAATAATATGGAATACATGTGAATTTGGGTTTGCCAGCTGAAGTCAATCTGTTACCTACATTTTACCAGTAACATGCACTCCTTGATCTGCATGTAATATTTGTGCAACACACCACACCTGAGCGTGCTACGCTTTTAAAGGGGTGCACTAAAACCAAAAGCATGCATGAAGTGACGATATCTATTCGTATATCATCGGTGCATTGTGGGACCGGAATTATAGGTGCAAATTGATTTCCGATATGTAACCCATGCATAATCTGCGTATTGTGTTCAGGGGTAGCGCGGCATGGTAAAAGTAAGGGTCCAGTTGAAGATAATTGGACCCCATGACCCCACTCTTTAGTTGAATAACAAGTGGTCCAATGTGATGTTATATTATTAAAGTGGAAAAAAATGTTGTTCTCGAACCATGGCATAATTCGTATAGCTCACGTATGATCGAGTGTTCCTAATTCACTCCATTAACCCTCGTCTACCGAAGGGGGGTGGCTTACACCCCCCTCAGGTTTTTTCCCCGCGGCTTGCTAAAAACCCCTTTTTTGGTTCCCAAATTATTTAATGTAATTGTCAATTGACATGTTCGGCTCCTTTTATTAATCAAAAAACACACAGCACCGGGTAGAGGTAAGATACAGGGTGATCCCAAAGTGAGGATGGGGGGGGGGGGGTGGTAACCACCCCCCCCCCTCCGGAAGGAGAGAAGTACCAAACATGCCTAACACAAAACAGGAACACTCACAGACACTGATTTGGGTATACCAATTTTTATTTGATAGCTATGCGTACTCCTCTTTCCATGATACCAAATGAGTACCAACATGCACTAGCATTACGTCACAATGACGTCAAAGTTCGCAATCAGCAAAACTGCATTTCCATAGACACACACAGTGGAAAAATTCAATTTTCACCAAAAAGTTAGGAAATAAGATTTTCATGCGGTTTTTTTTGATTCTACTTGATGAAAATGACAGTTTTAGATAATGACAGCATTTTCATTTTAGAGATAGAATAAGGTGTTTTGAGTCGCTAAATTGCGAAATATCAATTTTGTTGTTGTGCTATCTTCCTTTTTTTCCTATATCAGTATTCGTTTACTTTCCTTTCAACAATATGACGTCATGCTGATGTCATAATGGGGGATGTTAGTACTTATTTTGGTACCAATGGAAGAAGAAACCCTAAGCTATCCAGTGGTACCAAATTTACAGAATCGGGTGTTCAGTAACAAAAATCACGGGGGGGTGGTAACCACCCCCCCCCCCTTCCGGCCCTCTGTCAATTTTTTTACAACAAAAAATGGCTCAGGTAACGAGGGTTAATGAATGGGCAGTTTGGGAGTGCACCTTAAGTTTAATTCACCTTAAATCCAAAAAGGCCCTATCTCGACTTGTCACTCGATCTCCCAAATAATTGACCAAAACAAAAATCAAAGAGAACTCAACAAGCAAACAGAAACAAGCAATTGCAAAGAGAAGGGCAAACATAATGACTAACTTTCTATCCAAGATAAGTTTCACTAAATAATATATCTAAGTCATTTTTGAATGTTTAATATTCAAGTTTTGGCCTTCTCACCTTTACACCAATCCAAAGTTCCTAAACATTTTTAGGGCAAGATCAAACAAGGCCTTCACACAGGCCGATCATCAGTACTACACTTCTGTAACTTAGCCTAGCCTAGGGAAATACAACATCGCACAAAAAATGGTTTTCACTCTGAAAGAAATTATTCAAAACCAACTAATCACAGAAAAACATATTTGTTACTAACACAGTACAGGGTTTGCATTTTTTTAAAAGGATGAAAATATTGAGGAAAGTTTTGCGTCCAACAATCACTTTTCTCACGGTCGGACCATTTTGTATCACCATTGTGGCAGACCATGGGCAGACTCCTTAGTACATGGCCGTAGCCAGGGGGGGGTGCGTGGGGTGGCTGACGTTCCCCCCGCAAAAAATTAACAAGGATCCGCTTTATGATGTTGAAGTTCGCTATTGCCAGGTTTAAAAAGGTCCGTGTTGTCAATGAAAAGTTGTCTTAAGGGTTGGGTGCATGGTATATGAATGACTATCATGACTAAGCACTGTTAACCATCGCATTACGATTGTCGTTTGTATACTGGGATACTGTTTGTTTTCTCACCGCTCTGCGACGAATTTTTTTTTTCTTCGGGGCTTTTCTTCCCCCTCTTCCCATTTGAGTCAGTGAGAACGGTGAAAAATGTTGGTTTCAAACCAACCGGCAGCGCAGCGAGCCGAAATTTTTTTTGGTACGGCAAAGTCCCCGCTTCTGGCAAATCCGCACCCCCCCTTCCCGCATAAGATTCCTGGCTACGGGGCCTGCCTTAGTCGGTCTGGAATGTGTTTCAGAAATGGTTTGCGTTTGCCAATTGGTTGTGATTATGAATTTGGGTCAGCACCTGATTTTTTTAGATTGGCCATCGCAAACATCAGGGCCGTTTTATGAATGAATAACTTGTGATGGATATCTGGCGGGTACAAGCAAAGAAATCATCTAAGACAAACTGCGCTTTAAATATTAGGTTTGTGAATCGTACACATTTTTATCTCCAGTAAAAAGTAAAATTGGGAGGTTTTCAATTCCCACATAGTAACACTGACGTGTGGTTGCCTGGGTCCAGTTGAAATTTGTTGGACCCCAAACCCCCCTGATTGTGAAATTCATAAAAAGTGGCGTCAATAATACTAATTTTCCAAAATCGGCTTCCTGGACGCAGAAACACAAACCAAAAACGATCCCTGATTGTGTTGCTTTTGTCTACATGATGTTTTGATAATTTTTGTTTGCTCGTCTCCACAAGTCAATTGGTAATGGCTTTGTGGTGGTGTCAGTATTTGTTCAGCTAGTGTGCTTATCCTGGCCGCGTGTATCCATGATAACGACCGCTCCTAACATGGCCCGCTATTTGAGGGCTGGGGCGATTGGGGAACAAGTCAGGGGTTGATAATTAAACAATATGAAATATGAAATTGCATATCATCACTTTGTAATGTTTGTATTCTTTCATTAAATAAAAGTCTAGACAATTCCATATTGCAGAGACAGCAGTTAAAAGTTTTAAACTTAGAAGTTTGCAACTTTTTCATTTTGCCCGCTCACTAGATTCAGTGAATATACAGCCGTAGACTTCCTTTTGTTATAGCAGTGAGAAATTTTTTGCTGGAAATATGTTAGTGCAGAAGGCCCCCCCTGCAATAGCTGCTCCCATTTGTCAGTTGTGTTATTATTAAGTGTGATCCTGCCAAATCTCACATGTGGCAGCTCTTTGCAGATGGGGCCTTTTTTTGGCCCTAAACCCTCGATATTATTTTAAATATGTCCAATAATTCTGTTGGGATATATAGTCACTCATCTGTATTCTGCAAAGGGATGAGTTCACGTAAGCATTTACAGTGGGATTACAAATTCTTGGACAGAGATACGCGCACCTCTTGTAAGCGCTCACGCAGTCAACGCTCGCGTGTGTCCAATTTTGTCCAATAAATTATTAAACAGACTGTAGTTTGCTTATTCTCACTGTTGTCTTTCAAACAGAGTCCTCTCATCCATAACATCTTTGCTCTGACTTAACCTGAAACCTCTCACATTTTTGATTCTTTACAGACAAGAATGGAAAAAGAAGGGGAAAGATAAGATGCCTTTGATTTTGCTGGGTAGGTATCATAAGCTTTTGTTAAGCTACAAAATAGGTGTACTGACTCTACGGCCTACATGTGTTTACTACAGCCCCATTGGATCCACTGATTATTCCAAACACAATTGTCAAAATATAAAATTTCAAAATGATCTTTATATCATTGAACTTTGTTTTACCTTTATTGCTAGCCATCAGAAGATGTATATTGGGAACAATCAGCAGTATACTCCACGAATCTTGTGATCATGGCTTAGAGCATTGTGTGTAAATGCTGGTCTGTTTACCTATATGATGTTTGTACCCTTCGATCCCTTCTATATCATCTTGCAGATTTTAAAAATCAAATATTATATAAAAAAAATTGCGGTTTGTTTTTTTTTGGGGGAATTTGGCCCCCCAAAATTATGCTATACAGCAGATGGACGGACGGCGGGCGAGCGGGCGGATGGGCAGCAAAAGCATAATCTACTCTACATACTAAACCAATTACTCAATGAATTTCCAATGTGGCATGGTGATAGAACATGATGAAGTCATGTACTGTTAGTACTTTTTGGGCAGGTTATTGAATATTAATGAGCCAATTTTGCATCTTTTGAAGAAAAATTTTAATCTCCTCTCACTAGACTAAACCCGTTACTCATGAACTTTAACATGCCACGGTTATAGAACATGACCAGTCCATGAGTCTGTATACTTTTTGGACCGGTTATTTAATATTCAATCAGCTCATTTGCCATCTTAATTATGCACTTGTAATTCTTGTTACAACATGCAAGGGAAACTGTTAAATGCACTATTGTAAAAAGTCCTCACTTACTTCCTATATTTATTCCATTGTATGGTTAACTGCCACTGCTCAATAGTAATAGGAGATGACATTCCCTTATTTTACTCCTGGTATAATGCCAATTAAGGTCTTTACATAGTGTCATGCCGCTCGAAAATACCGCTTTGCCTCTTGATATGGCAATTCTGTCACTATGCACACGAAATGTCAGAATCGCTAGAAATCGATCTCCCTGCCGTTCGGGGAGCTGTCCCGCTTGCCCTAAGCAGCAAATTGCATTGAGGTGACTTGAATTCAACTTTGGAGTGGTGCCGCTCGATGATGTAGTTCGAGCGATAGCCCCTTGGACTATAATAGGCTCCCTTGGTGTACGGCCAAGTGGCCATGGACACTTAGTATGACCTTTATCCCTTGTCTTATAAGCCCAAACTTTCCACTGAAATTCCCATGAATTTGTCATTTCTCCAATGCAGGGAGTTAGCTCGGAAGCAGAAAAGTGGTAAGACGAAGGGGAAAGAAGCATATAATTCAGACTACGATGATGGAGCATCTACACGATGAAGATTATCTAAACCCAGACCTGGATGATGACATGGATGTGGATTATGCTGATGATGAAGCAGCTGAAGAGTTTAAGATGGGGAGCAGAGGACTTTGATGAGGAAGGATTTGGAGAATCAGATTCCAATGATGGTAGGTGTAAGCTGTCATCTTAATTAACCATTTTTTGTGTGTGTTGCCTGCTTAACAGGAAAACACAAGAAAGAGTCCCTTTCCTCCAGTGTCCAATGGGTGGTGTCAAGATTAACAATGATAGAAGTAGCTTATACCGTCGCAATGTTAATCTCTAGTAACATTCCACAAAGTCATTGCAATCCTTCCTATATCCCCATTAATGGGTCAGAGGTCAAACTGAAAGCATGTTAATTCATTCATGCAAATAGTTAAGCCATAGTGTTGGTGTCTCTATTAACATTCAATATAGTAAATTATGACCCTTCTCTCTGTTACCAAGATGTTAAGGGCTCAAAGCTCCAAAGCGTTTGTCTGAAACCTGCTCCAATGATGGGAATAGTTATAGTATCATGTCTTCATGTCAACATTCAAAGAAGGTCAACGGAAAAGCCTCCTCTTTTGTGACATGGAATATGGTCATAAGTTAATCACACGTTTGTCTCATGTAGCATTAGCTGATGACCTGGTTTTGTGTGAGCGTATAACCTGAAAAAGTGAGTGTGCCATCTAACACAATGGCAGGTAACACATTGGGGTCTTTTTCCAAGGTTCTTGCAGTAGACTGGGCATTTTATTTAGATTTTTTAATCCCCCTGGCTTAAAAAGTAGGGGGATGTTGCAACAGCAGATTCCTTCTGTGTGTGTGTGTCAGTCTGTGTGTATGTGTGTGCCTGTGTGTGTTCCATTTTGGTTAGTTGACTGTTTTTTGTATCTCCAGCCTAAACGCTTGGGAACTTGGAAATCAGAAGAACCCCGGCCCAAGGTTGATAGTTGGTGTACGCCGCTGTGACAACTGGTCCAATGTTTCAAATGTGGTTTACTCTGTGGTTGATAGGTCATGTGTGAAGCATAATTGGGGTCAAAGTACTGTGGGCCATTAAGGGGCTTGATGCTTTGATGCAAATGAGGTAATTTGTGAAATTGGGGTAGGATGATGAAACTTGGTGGATGTGGTCAGCATTTTTTTAAGGTCATTTGAAGGTCAAGTGGAGTTAGTTATACAGTGTCAAATAACTTCATATGGGGCATTTGCAAAATTCAACTAATGCTGTATATCGATGATGTAACATCAATATTTACAAAAACAAGTTAGCACCTGGTCTACTGACATGTTAGAGATCATGCCCATACCCTAGTCATACTGATTGAGGGCAAATTTTAAAAGCATGAACCCTGCAGGTGCGCATGCATACTGTCGGGCAGTGCTTTGTTCGTTGCCCGACGTTGATGTCACATATCACCTCATCTATAGGGATTAGAATGGCAAAATTGTGCATCATTTGCCAACTAAAACAAAACATTTAAAATTATATTTTTATCTAGATTTTGAATCACCAGAACAGAGTGTCTCGGCTAAATCTAAGAAGCCAGCTAGACAAGAGATCGATTCAGAAGACGATGATAGTGATATGGATTTTGATATGGGGATATAGCATGAGAAGATAAAGAAGTCAAGACAATGAGGCAAAGGAAAGAATAAAACAAGAAGCACATAAAGGGAGGAGGTGCTGAAAGTGCAAGTCTCAAAGCAACAGCTGAGGGAGGTCAGTGGTTCTTTTTAATCACCCTAATAGGCAAAATTATTCAGCTTTTTGTTTATTTCCTTGCATAAATTCCGTGTTTTAAACAACGCCTACAACACGCACTGCGTCCTTCGCTGCGGTATGTGTTGCTTGGAGTTGCGCCGCCTACTATTCTATATCAATTGGCATTCTGAAGGGTCTTGCCAATTAGGTGATGACAAAGTAACAGATATTTGGTGTGTTTGTAAAGGATGAACGTCCATTAATAGGTCAAGCGAGTGAAATTTGACCCCACTTATACTCCTGTTGTGACAACCGTTCATGAGCAGATATTCATTATATGAAGAGCTTATATGCAAAGGGTGTACGTCCATTTTAAACACCGAGATTGAGAAGTTTTAGTATTAGCTTTATAATTCCAATAAACAAACACACATTTTTGGGCTTGTTTGACTTTCATACCTCCTTCCTTCTGAATATCGTAATTTTTTCTCTTTTTCGGAAATCTTCGGGAATTCCTCTAGAAAAATCCTCAGAAAAATATTTTTTTGTTTTCCTTTTTTTGATGTTTTAAATGTAGCCTTTATAGTCAATAGCTTTCCTACATACCGCGTATACACTTGCTCGCTCCGTCGAATTTTAGGTTTGTGTTTGAGTTACAATATGGCTAGGACTTCCAACCCGCAAGTGGAAAATGCCAACCCTTGGCAAACTCTTGGTGACAGCCATTTTTTAATTTTTTTCAAAATGGCCGCCGGTGACCATTTTGAAAAACATAAAATGGTCACATTCTCAGGAATTATATCACTAACAAGCAAAGGGGGGGGGGGAGTTAAATTCTGGGGGGGGGGAGGTGCTTTTTCAATTAATTCTGACATTTCCATCCACTGGAAGTGGTTTTAAAATTTAAACCTTCACAAACTCTAATTCATGGGCCATATTTTCAAATGGGCTGCCAGCAGAGATTAATGAAAACACAAATTGCATAAATATTGGTACCAATAACTGCAAAGGTAAGTCAGGTGTCGATTTCATTTCAATTATGACATTTTCGAATGCACCGGAATTGGTTTTTGGAACATTTAAAACCAGAGTACTCTAATGAACGACCGTATAATTTTCTAAATGGCTGCCGCGGCCATCTGGAAAAACATAAAATGTTCCATTCCTGAATATATCAGCTAAGAAGGTAAATGAGGCATCAGTTTCACTAATTCCCACATTTCCAACTCATGGAATGGTATCCTTTAAAATCTTAAAATTCTTTACAAACTCCTAAGTATGACCGTTACATTTTTCAAAATGGCCACTATCAGCCCTTTTACTAAACTAAAATTTTTATAAAATTCTGGCACCAGATCAGTTTACAAGGGTAAATGAGGTGTAAGTTTCAATCAATTCTGACATTTCCCAATGGAAGGGTTTTTGAAAATTTCAAAATTGAAGGCACACTCTAGATCTGACCATATAGTTTCAAAATGGCCAGTCTGCAAGACATGTATTGAACAACATACGCCTAGAAGTTGCCTTTCCCCAAGGTCGGGCTCCAAAGAGAACAAGTTTTCTTTTTTCATTCAAATTCTTCTGGCATTTGCAAACCTAGTGAAATGTTATTAAACCGTTTAATTTTTATTTACACCTTTAATTTGTCAAATCATACAAAAATAACATGATATAGAAAGTAACAATGCAAAATGATATAAAATAATATAATAATTATATGAAACGGGAACAGAAATAAAAGAAAACAGAATGGGTGTTAATTGTATGTCCTGTATTCATGCTTAGGTGTATTTGTTTTTAATGTGTGTGTGGGTGGTGTTGTGTGCGTGTGTGTGAAAAAAAATGTGTTGTTTTTTTTGTGCCCTAGAAGTGTATTCCCATTAAACGAGCCCTAATCACATTAATTGTTGATAAATTGATGTTGATTATTGAGACCTTTTCGGGCTTTTCCCCGTACTCCTGGCATGTGTTACTGCACATGGTGAATGATGCCCCGAGCAAATCGGGACCAGACCTTGCAGCCTTATGTTTTCCTTTGCCCCCCTGAATACCGTTGAGATTTTGCAGAATATTTGAACCTTATTGCAGATCACTAAAAAGCTGAAGGAAGCAATTGGTTTCGTGTTACAAAATGAGAATCGGGCTAGATCATCCCAAAAAAAACCTTTGACCACCTCGGATTGGAACATCACATTTTAGGGAAAAGTTCATAGCCCAGCCTCCACCTACATTGAGTGCGATTCATGCCCATATTCAGTGGATTTTTCATTGTCCACAATGTCCTTAATCTCTATGATAGTGGTCCTGTTTTGTATACATCAAGTTACGGCTGCATGGTTCACCGACAGTGGTGCCATGCTACCGTTAGGGTTTTGAAGTCATTACCTTCTGAAATACTTGCCTTGCAAGTATTTAAGGAGGTGAGGTGGGGGGGGGGGAAACAGGGCAAAGTGAATTTGAGGGTGAAGTGAGATTGTTTGGGGTGCCAAAACATCAACAGGTTTGAGATTTAAACCCATTTGGTCCAAAATCACTGGTGTTTGCCAACATTTGGTGAATTTGTTTGCCCCAACTCTGTCATTTTTCTTCTGGGCTGGTGGAAAACTGAACTGGGGCAAGAAAAAATTAAAGGGAACTCCCGCCCCCCGGCAAAACGGGGGCTACTGGGTCCATGACTCCTTCTAACCCCACATATTAACCCCAAACCCCCCCCCCCCCCCCACCACCCCCCCCCCCCCCCCGTTTTAAAAACTGTTTTCCCCCATTTTAATACCTGAGAAACAAGTGACAAATGTAACTTATAAGTACTTTTAACTTAAAGTTGAAAATTTTCCATGAAATTTGGTAGAGGCATATGCATTTAAAGTGTTTATCCTATCAACAACATTTAACACCTACATTAATGGTGACCATTTCTTTCCCAGAAAAAGTTTCTTTTTTTCAAAATGGTTAAACAGTATCTCCCCGGAGCAATTTAACGTTTTGCTGCTTAATTGATTGTTGGGATGGAATCTATTTTTGTTATAAAAACAATTTCCAGCACGCAACTTAAAACCAAAATATTGTTTCTATCTTTAAATTAAGCGGCACTGGCCGGAACTTTATTCAACAAATACATTATTGACATTAATATGATCCATAGACTCGTACTCGTACTCTTAGACCAAAAAGGTCACAGAACCGGCCAAAAACAAGATACAATACAGTGGAATCAACCTTCTGGCATTGCGTTTTCTGTGGATTAAAACGCCATTTTCCGATCCTTTTGCTGAAAAAAATTGCCGGAGTCATTTATTATCAAAGCTTTCTGTTACCATAAGGTGCCTGATTTGTCTTAATATTTCAGATGATTGCTTATGATACAAACTTTACGATCAAATCATGTGGCAGAACAGTGGTAAAGAAAATAAGGGACTCCTTCATTGTAGGATTTAGAATGAACCTTGGCTGTGATTATTATAGCAAAAATATTCAAAAATGCAACTGTGAGCAGCTTAGAATATCTTCCGTTAGAAAAAGTCATAAATACTAGAGCCTTTTCTTTCTAAGGCATAGATGACGTCTTCGTCTGATCAAGATTTAGAACACCCAAAACTTGTAGGGTGCATTTCTAATACAATTCTCCCCAAGCATTCAACCCAACTCACTAGTGAAGTGATGATATGGTAATAACATAGTTGCATGTGTCCACTTCTGTTTTATTTATGTTGATCTCCATAAAAAGCTGAGTGTATAGGGTGCGTGAAAAGTTTATGGCTGCTAGAATACGAGCTGGTCGTGAATTTATTCTGATGAGCCTGGAAAAACCACATCTATGTACTTTCTATGGTGGCCATGAGGTAGTTTTATTTTATTTCTTTTATGTCAACTTTTTTAACTAGACACTAGATTGAAATGCCAGAATCAAGTGAAAAATTCACAATCATTTACTTTGGTAGTTGATCTGTCCCGCAATAATGCTTTTTATGTTTTTCAAGATGGCTGCCGGCAGCCATTTTGAAAATATATATCGCCGTAAGTGGAGTTTTGCAAATTTTAAAATTTAAAAATCATTCCATTGGTCTAAAAATGCAGAATTTAGTGAAAATGACAGAATCTTTTGCCTTTACATGTGATTTAGTGCCGAATTTGTTTACATTTTCCATTTAACAAATGGCCGCCGGCAGCATTTAGAAAATATATGGCCGTCATAAGAGTTTACTCTGGCTAGTCAGCTTTTTCACAACCATTCCAGGGGGTTGAAAATGTCGAATTAAATGAAATCGCACCTCACTTAACCATTGCAAGTGGAATTTGGTACCTAAAATTATTGCATTTTTATGTTTAATTCACTGGGGGGGGAGAAGGGAAGGGTAAGGGGATGCTCAGCGTAGAACTGGCAGCCATGTGGGGGGGGGGGATGGGGAAAGAGAAATGTTGTGGGAAAAGGTGGCCATAAAGAGCTTTTGTAAAGGTTTCAAATTTTTAAAACCACTTCCAGTGTATGGAAATGGGCATACTTTAGTGAAAAAGACACATCATTTTTGCTTTTTAGTCTGATATAATTCCGGCGTGGGAAATGTGACATTTTAATGTTGTTCAAAATAGCCGCCGGCAGCCATTTTGAAATAAAATGGCTGTACCAAGAGTTTACCATGGTTTGGAATTTTCCACCTTGTAGGGTTTTAAAGTCCTATGCATATGTAACTCAATCAACATTAAAATTGCTCTGACGGAGCAAGTGTATAAGGGTCGGAGGCAGCTCAAGGACTATTAATGTTCTCTAACTTTTAAAACCGAATACCTGTTTTTAAGTCACTCTTTGAAAAACACTAATTTTAATATACCAAGTTTTGTTTTCAAAAACTTAAAAAATATCAGAAAATGGCAATTTTGACCATCTTCATCATTTAAAAAAAAAAATTGAGATTTTTCAATTCTTTTTGATTGTTAAAACTATTGTCAAGGGTGTATGGCAGCGACAAAAGATTGATCAATTTTTAACCACAAAGGTGGTTTTTTAAAAGGCGTCAAACGATGTTTTGCAAAGGGCTTACATCCACTTTTTTCAATTAAAGTTAATTTAAAATAAAAGAAAAAATAAAGATGACTTTGCACGATCTTACCTTTTTTATATTGTCTTGACACAAGGGGGTGAAGCCCATTCAAACCATCGTCGTGCTGGGCCGCTGACATTGTGTGGAATATTGCACGGATAATTATTAGTTTTGGGTGCTTGTATACACACATATGTCAATTCGATACAAACAATCCGCCAAAATAGCATTTGTTGGATGTGTGGGTGCTATTGGGTGGTTAATTTTGTCTCTTACCAATGACCACACAACGAATAAATGACAGTCAGTCGTCCTGATTTAAATAGTTCTGCCTCAATGAATACCATCTTTTCACCTAAGCGCGCCATGCATTTGAGAAAAAGAGTATCTGAGCACAATGATCCAGGTCCTATTATTACACCTGGCCACCTCTAACCCATCATCATTTGTATCCCTACCGATTAGTGTATATGCAAGCGGCACCACAGTATGTGCGCGTAGGCAGCCATTGCTTTCTATTGTTGGTACTCTATGTTTTCTTTGTGGTCTGCAAAACATGCGAGACGGTGAATTCCTAAAGATTACGTAACGTTTTGCCTCTCTATCTATATAAACCTCTTTGGTCTTACACTGGTTCTAACAAATAAACTTAATATTCAATCATTTAACACCTTTACTGAACACCACATAGTTTTCCCCTTTTTCTCGAAAGAGCAAAAATGGATGTAAGCCCTTTGCATATCGCTTTTCATATTGAGTGCTGATCACATAGAAGTATCGATTTATTCCGTAACTGTTATCAAGGATTAGAATTTCAAATCTGGCACACCAATCCTCGTTGGTCTAGTGGTTAAGATACTGACCTCGTGATACAGTGGCCTGAGGTCTGTGTCCTCGAAGCTCGGAGGTCGCCTAAATATAAAGTCCAAAACGTACTGTAGCTTGTTATCCTTGGATTACTCAAGGCCACGGAATAACAAACCGAATACTGCTACACAGTCGGACGAAACTACATGGTAGATCTGAGACTATATGACAATGTCCACTATATGGAAGACTTGTACTGACTGTATTACTGTCACTGTCAACTAACTTGGAAACATTGCTAAATACTTGGAGCACGATGGTATGAAACTCTCTTGGAGTAATGATTTGTGATACTTCTCCCTCATCTTCTCTCACCAGGGCTTCATATATCCTCTCAAACAATTCTATAAGGAATCTAGTCCTCTCCATATGAGTCATGTGCTAAACATAGTTCCTTCACTCATATCTAGAATCACCTCCAATGTTCCCATATGTTCATTTGCTCCGTATGATCTTCAGTTGCCCACACGTGAATCAGGCTTGTCCCTCACTGTCGTGAACTGCATAACTAATCAGCAGTGCGCTCCCTATCTTCATCAGTGAAACCTGGTCTGGTCAGTTCTCCTGGACTTGAGTTAACTCTAGAACTTTCCAAACCTTTCCTTTGAACTCACTAAGGTTCTAGACTCTTCTCCGCTTTTCTGTTGTATTCTACACACACCATTTATGCACACAAACAGGTATATTTTTATATTAATGGTTACTTAAATTAAGTCTACAAATTTTATGTTCTAATTTATGACTTAATCTACTCAAAGTGAAATAAATCATTGCTAATTCTGGGGGCTGTAACAACTTCACAGACTTTTTTAGGCACAGACAATTAATGATTTGGGATTTCTATCACTTCAGAGACCATGGCTTTTTTTCAAATTTTAAATTCATCACTTTTAAATTTTGTGTTTTTACCCCCAAACACCTTCACATCATATTAGACCAACTTAGGTTTGTAGTTGACATTCTGCAACAATATACATTATTTTACATGAGTTCGGGTATTTTGGCCACAAATCGGACTTTCCATAGTGTTTTTCCACCAGCTATTGAGGTCAGCGATTCCATTTCCTTCTCGTGTGTGTCTTGTGTAAAATAACGCATGTTGGCGGAGCTCCGGATTGACTGTACTTTGAGGTTGCAAATGCCCTTTGAATTAAGCCCTTTGTTTTCTAGTCTTTCAACATCTTCATAGGAAAAAAAGTGATTTGTTTTACTGATATTTTGAAGAATCTCTATTTTAGACTTCTGTATTGCAAGTACAAAACATTTAACTTTAAAGGCACTATCAGTGAGAATTTACTAAACAGAAAAAAAAAAAACGGCATCAGCAATCAGATTTTTTGCAGCTCTGTAGCAGGAATAGGTGTCCTAACATATAAACCCAACAAGGAAAAAATCTGATATTTAGTCATTAACGTCTGGACGGACTTTTACTACAACATGTAATGAATAATATTCCATCTTTGAATCATTTTTCAGTTACATTCTCAACGATCCTACACTTTTAAGCTTTTCCTACGAATTTCAAATAATTTTGAATCTTTCGGGTGGATCACTTATAGTGCCACAGCGTATCATTCCACATTAGATTTAAAAAGTTACAGCCTTCTTAGGAGGGTTGGCAATGTGTGTAGAAGATGAAGTCTGTGTGCAAACAATATAGTGTTTGTCAGCTTGTTTTTGCATCATTTTTATTCTTGCTATAGTTTGCCACCTATGATGGATGACAATGTTGGGTCTAAATTTGACAGCCTTGGTCTGCAAGCAATGCCAACAAAGACAAATGCAGTATGTTATTGTCAAATTGTTAATAGGTGCATAATACAATTTATATGATAGTTTTTAACATTTTCTAGTAGTCTACTAGTGATATAGTGATCCAATTGTAAGTGATAACATTTCAAAATCATTCAATTTAATCGAGAAAAGGTCTGCATATAAGCTTATTCCAAAGTGCTCAAAACGGGTTCTGTTTATAATCTGTTTGGACGTTTCCCCCTTGGTTTCCTCCTTGGGTCCTGCTGCAAGTTTACATTACCTCCGACGCCAAGGGTTAGCGACTATAGATACGTTAATAAATTAACCTGATAATATTTGATAGTCTTAATTATGCTAGAGCTTTAATTGTAAACTTTGAGTGATACTGATCCCCGCAATAGTACACATACTTGGAGTAAATTGGTAGGTTCTAGTGTTTACACTTTTCTGACAATGTAGGGACCTGGGTCAATTTCAATTTCCACGGTACTCATTAGATTGTTCTGCAATTAATTTACCCCATGCATACATAATAGAATAATTAAACCTTCAAGTTGAGTTTGACTTTCTTTTTATTTGACAGATTGAAGCAGCTATATTGGAAATGAAGAGAGCCCTGGGATGCAAGGAAAAGACACCAAGAGCAAGATCAGGAGAAAAACACAGCAGGTGTAAACGGCCATTCAATATGGCAAAAGCCGTCACAACAGAAACAGAATGGTCCCCAAAGGACAGAACACAAAAAGCGAAAGAAGTAAGTGGGTGAAGGTTACTCCGATGCAGGCCACAAAATCATACGGGTTTAGAATCGGTTAATCATTCAATATTTTAATAAGTTGAACGGGGAAAAAATGAAACCAAAAGCAAGAAATATATTTTACATAAAAAGAACTATATAGCATAAAATTATGAATTGATATCATTTATTTATTAAACTACTGTTTGGAGATTTCTTTAAATCGCTCCACTTGTTAAAATCGCCCAAAAATGCTATTGCGTGTTTGACTGTTTGGAAACAAGAAAGGAAAATGACACAGAAGTCTTAATATGAGCACAATATTTTAATTAACAACCCTGAATACTGCTGTGTCATTAATGATAAGATTTTCGTTCACTCTTTATGTGCTTTTGGCTAAAAGTTTCCAGCTCATCCTTCTACCTGATCTCCTTGTAACTGACACTTATAAATGGCATTTTTGAGAAGATTCTGGTTATAGATTGTTTAAATAGTGATAAATTTTTAACTGGAGACAAGATGGGCCAGTATCACAAAACGAGTTTAGTCCTGGCGTAACTCTATTCTATAGGATTAAATCCATATACAAAGGACTCTAAATAGAATATGGAAGATGCTTAACTTTAAATAGATAAGTTCTTGCTGTATTACTTTAATCTATTCAGCATGTAAGAACTAATGAAGGAAAGAAGCAAAATTTTGAGCTATGTAGGGATTTGTCCTAGACTAGAGTTAAAGGGATAACCCGATTTAAATCTTTTACGAATAGAATTGGCCTTCACCCCCAAAACCCCCATCTGAAAGTTTCTCGCCAATATTTCAACCCATTTGGAAGTCCAGAGGTAATCCCCATAGAGTACTGTGTAAAATTAATAGCGGTTGACCAAAAAATAGTGCATATTTTCGCACTCATAACATCCACCAAAACATACCTTTAGCCCACGATTTCACATTATAAATGAGAAAAATAAAGCAAGTAAACTGCGTCACCCCCTGGCAACAATGGCGGATGGAACATGACCTCAGATGACCTCTGACCTTGGTCCATGACCTTGACATCATCCACAAATGAAAGGGAACCCCTTCAGCACCTTAACCCCAAGTCTGGTTTAAATCCGACTTTAACTTTTCGAAGACGCGGAGGAAAACGAAAACTACCAAAACCTAACCAAACTGGAAAACACACACATACACAACATACATTCAGGAGCGGATCCAGGGAGTGGCGGTGCGCGCCTCCCGGTAAATCTACACTGAACTGATTCCTTTACACCAATGTGACTGAAATATATGCATTTCCCTTCTGAGGAAGGTGGAATGCCCCAAAATACCTTTATTTTAGCACCCCTAAAAGAGATAATGGTTTCGACCAGGACCCAAGGTCACACCCTGTCGGCCATTACTCTTCTCAATTAAGTTTTGGCTAGCTATCAAGACGACGCATCGCCGCTCTGTTGGCAGTCAAATTTATCTGAGATATTTGATACTGGACTGTTTTCGTCTCAAAAACGGAATACTCCGACTATTATACCATAAACTATCGGGATATATTACTGGATATATATTGGATTTAAAGCGCTCTATCTGGTCGGAAAAATACGGAGACTTTTGCGCCCGTCGGAGAGCTTTTATTGTGATCCTTTTTTTGGCCGCCGATGCGTGGGTCATGTGATAGTGTAGCGGAAAAAAGGTAAACAAAGGCAGCCATTTGCCGCACGTGTTTGCGTGCTTTGGATTGCCTTGCTTTTTGTGAGCCTGTTTCTGTTTCTTGTAGTTTCGATACTATCACTGTTTAAAACAGTCTCTTGGTGAGTGTGTCTATTATTTTATTTTATGCTTGTGTATTTAATTAAAATATGTGAAAACTGATTTGGAAAATTCTTTACCTAGTGTGACTTTGTTACCGCGACGGTATCGTTGTCTCCGGGTGGCGGGCCGGGTTTTACCGCGGCTGGCCTTTGTTTTTCATCGCTCGTTTTGTTCCGACACCGCCGCGCCCTTCTGGCTCGCTTCACCCCTCTTTTTAGCTTTTTGACGCTCGCCGCCCCGCGACCCTCTTCTCTGTGCGTTCATCACAGGGTTCGCTTCAGAGCAGCATGCCCTCTCAGGGCGCGCCCGTGCGTAGCCTATGTCGCTATAAGTCTCTTTTGCGGGTTGTATAGCTCGCGGCTCCAGGAATCCTAGGGGCTTCTGGTGAGCGGGTTACTCCTTCCTTTTATAGCATCTCACCTCTTGGAGGTGGTTGGCTTGGGTTGATTGGCTACCCCCTTCAATCTCTTTGCCGCGTCCCTCCCCGCAGGGGGGCGCTGCATGGTGACCGTGTATCCGCCGTCGTTGGCTGGTTGATTTTCGGCCTTAACCACTGCGACTGGTCCCTCTCACGGCGGCTGTCGCTCGGGTGTTGCTGTCCGCCTTCGATGTGTTTACTTTCAACTCACGGCGCAGCGACCTGTCTCCCTTGCGGTCGTTCACGGGGGTTCTCTCGGGTTATCCAAGTTGCTCTTTGGCAGGCTCACCCGCGGGGCGGGACGGCCTAGCCTGGGTCGCTTCACCCCTTCTCTGGCTGGCTACTGCCTTGCCTTGGCGTGTGAGCCCTCTCAGTCTTGTGTACTCCTGGGATTACCGCGTCTATTCCAGACGTTGCTCTAGCTTCTGCGTGCAGAACTCCCCTTGATGGGGGTACTTGGGGTGTCTGCCCTGC
Source organism: Ophioderma brevispina (assembly GCA_023653785.1). Taxonomy (NCBI): domain Eukaryota; kingdom Metazoa; phylum Echinodermata; class Ophiuroidea; order Amphilepidida; family Ophiodermatidae; genus Ophioderma; species Ophioderma brevispina. The sequence continues at coordinate 40,067 of JAMKCH010008709.1, forward strand.
CGTTGGCTGTGCCTAGCCTGCCTGGGGCGTGGGGCAGCATTGCCGCTTCGCGGGCCCAGACCTAAGCCTCGTGCACAAGGCCCGGCTCCGCGGGGGTGCTCTCGCTGCTGGGCTCCTTGTTCGGAGCTCGGGTAGCTTTGGGCCTGTCTGCTACCCTCCCATGGGCATTCAGCTCTGGGTCGCCGGCGCTTCGTCGCTGCCTCTTTGGCGGCTGAGGTGGCTTCCGCGGTCTGCCTAGCGACTTCGGGGGTGCTGATCCGGGTCAGTTCAGTGCGCACCATCAGGGACTTGAGGCCTTGGTCTCTGTGCCAGTAGGCATTGGCGGTCCTGGCTTCTTGGGCTTATGCTACCTAGCTAGTCTTCTGACTCCCTTGGGGGGCTTGGACTTGGGCTAGGGGCCAGCTTCGCTGCTCCCCTTCTGGGGTCAGCTGGGGCCTAGCGTCGCTTCCGAGGCAGGCTGTGACAGGGACGTCTGGGTTAGTCTCTGTTCCCCCCTTGGAGTCAAGACCTTGTATCCCGCGTTGGTGTGATACTGGTCTTTGGTCTTTAGCTTCCGTGGGAGGTCGTGGGCTTTAGCCTTGGCGGTCCTTTGTACCTTCGGGGTCTGGACCGCCTTGGCCTAGGCCTTAGGCTTTCGTCGCCTAGCCTTCGCTACTCAAATTTAGGGGAAACCTTCAGTCTCCCCTCGGGGTAAATGTCTTGGTTCTTTCCAGCACCTGGTGGACCCTTTTCCTATTCCTTAGGCTTGGTTTTCTCTGCGGAATCTCGGCTCTGGCTCTCCTCCCAAAAAAACTTTGGCCAGGTCATTTAAAAAACATTATAAAGTATAAGGTCTATTACTCGCCCTTGGTGTACTCCACTGTCTAGGTGAGTATGGTTTCCTGAATTTTAGGAATCTAGATTCCATGTGTTTTTTTTTTGTGATCTGGCCGTTTTTGATTAAACCTTTGACTGCATCTATCGAGCCGCTCTCTGAAACTTCATGTTCCACCTCCGACTGAATGTGCCAGTCTGGTGTTGATTGAAAATTATTCTTCAACGGGGGTTAATGCATATATTTCAGTTCAAACATTGGTGTAAAGGAATCAGTTCAGTGTAATGATTTAGTCAAAAACACATGTTTTTAATCATAACTGAGGCCTGATTTCCTTTCCAATGTTGACTTCCGCTTCCAGGCCCGCCCCACAAAATGATATGTGCATGCGTGCCTGGGGCTCTGAGGCCACCAACGGAAGTGAGGAAGAGTAATGGCTATCAGGGTGTGGAACTGGGGTCACTGGCGGATGAGACCATTTCTCTGTTTTAGGGGTGCTTTTAAAATAGGTATTTTGGGGCATTCCACTTCTCAGAATGGAAATGCTATATCTATCAGTCAACATTGGAAAGGAAATCAGGCCTCAGTTAGAGGATTTATAAAAAATAATGTGGTTTTTGGACTAATTCTGCGTTCTTGCAAATCAGCCCATTTTTGAGCTATTTTGGACCAGCAACAGCCTTTCAGCCCCCCGGTAATTTTGGCATTTTTCACATCCTGGATCCGCCCTTCGCACCCTCACAATATCCCCCCTGCTTTCAAGCCAGGGGGATTAAAAATAGTTAGCTTGCTTCGATATCAAAATCTTTGACCACTTCCTTTAAAATCTTGGGTCCTGGGCAGAATAATAATAAGATTCTTTGTGAATGTGGGCAATTTAATTATTTTCTCAAAAGTAGTTTAAAGAGAGTTCTGGAGGTATGGATATTTTTTGGATTACTATGTCCAATCAGATTAGTGCTCGATCTGTGAAAATGTAAATAGTGTACCATATTCATAGGTTTATCACTTTTATGCTTACCAATCAGCGGTATGATTCTGGGTCTTGTCCCCATTGATTATGCCAAACTGTCATTATATATGGGCCAGTGAAAGTGCTGCCAAAATAAAGCTGTGTGTTTGGTGTTCGCATGTGGTCAAGACCAGAGTTCGTCACAAACTTTTGATAACCTGATAAGGGAAAAATACAGATTTTAGGTGTAAAGTCTCTAGGGGAAGGTTACCTCCAGAGGGTGTTTGAAACCAATCCCATAATGCATTGCAATGTGCCATTACTGTTGTGTACTAAACACATGTCAGAGTCAGTACTTAGGGTATAAAAGTGTTTCAAAAGGCATTTCATGATCATGCCTAATTAAGTACTCACTCTTTGTGCACTAAAATGAGCATAAAAAGTTGGGGTCTTGTGTGAAGAAGGGATCACAAGACCTTATTGAGGTGATATTGCCAAAAACTGGTTGGCAGTATGGATGAACTTAATACACCCTCCAGGTTCCCTTATACAATCCTGATGGTCTAAATTTGTATGTGTTCGACCAGTAATTCTGGATTAAACGGGCTTATATATCTTGTAAAACCATAGATGTACGATTGTTGGAGGCATAAGTCTCTGTGAGCAACCATATAAAGCATCTATTATTAATTGGGGATTATAATTTGAATGGGCTATAAGATAATTGTATGCATTTATGAAAGACGTAAATGTCATAAATAGCAAGACAGTATAAAACTGCCATTTTTTGACAAAAACATTGAATTTGTATGAAGGAGCACATGTAACACGGCCAATTTGTCATGGTAGTATCCCCGCAGCTACCACCTTGAGACATGATTGTCCTGCACTGTCTGCGGAGTAAAAACTATGTGGTTACACCGGCTCTCAGTGCATAAGTTTATTCTCCTGGCTTGATTTTGTTTTGAAAGATTTATTGGCAATATTTGCACTTTTTTTAAATTGTGCATGATTTTATGATGGCTGCATTCAAAGTTCATAATGATTTCCTCACAAATGATAAAAAATTGCTAAACAGAGAAAATGTGTACAGTATCCCTCATGGCCTATAGTAAATGCCGAGGTAGCTATGTGGTAGCTGCGGGTTGCTCCCCTGGTGTACTGTCGACACCATATCACATAGTGTAGACAAATCACTGTATAACTGGGGACTTTGGAAATTCTTATCAACGCTAACTGCATCACAACTAGCTCAGTGTGTACAATCAAAAAAAAATGGTTAAATATAAAGATTTCACCATAGTCAATTTCTTACTTGAATACCATTAAGAACAAAGACTGGCCTTTGCAGAGTTTGTTTTTGACTCACAAACAGATTAAGGACACAAGCCATGATAAATTTTTCTTTTCATCAATTTTATTTTGAAATTTTGTGCCGGAAATATTTAAAAGTGTATGCATACATTTGTAGAATTTGATTGGAAAGATCCGACCCTGTCTTAATTAGGTTGCTTTGATCTTATATTTGTAAGGTATGTTTAGATACCTATCGCTTATGACAAAATGCAGAAATCTATTTTTGATTTAGCAACGAATTAAATTGGTTGCTCTCTTAATATTATTCTCTTCTAACAACAGTATGTATGTCGAATGGTTTTATGCATCAATCTTAACTTAATTCAGTAACTGTTTTTGCATCTCTAGAGTTTCTTTAGGAAGTTAATCCTTTGAATTCAAATTTGTTTAATACTAATTACTCAACTAGAAAGTGAGCACAAAAGTATTGGAAATCCTGGTCTTTTTTCGTTAATGGCTCCTGCTCAAAACACATGCCGATTTGGAAGGTCCGGGGGGTGTATTGTGCAATAGTGATATAGGCTACGTATTATTGGTATTTCTCAAAAGTCAGTTGAACAAATCATTTGATTTCGCTACGCAAGCTCAAAAAGGAATGTTTTTATTTCAATAAAACAATTCATGTCATCAAAAATATAAGTGGCTTAAAGGCTACTGGAGACCTAAAATGCTTAATTCCAAAGTTAGAGATGATCCGGGATTTCTGTTTTCATGCAGTTAACATTGATGCACAGTATAACAGTGGCATAGGATGCTGTTGATTTTTATATGAAGGACTTTGATTAGATATATAGCAGGCATAATGTACATACAAAAACATTATTTATGTTTCGCCTACCTTAAGGCGGAAAGATACCTAGGATCACTTTGTCCACTCTTGTTGTCCCTGTTGTGAAAAAGGGGTTAATATCTACATACTTCGCTAGTCATGTGAGGTAAAGTGGTAAGATAGGCTAAAAATGTAACTTGATTCATAGGTGCAGCTTGGGATCCCCATTTGTTGATGCGGTCCAAGGACCGATGTATTTTTTTTGAAATTTGTGAGACCTGCTATCATGGTCTAGTTTTCAACCTCCAAAATCCCCCTCTTTTAATAGATGGCTTCTAATTTCATATTTTTCATTAAAATTTGTATCAAAGTATGAAAACTGTGTGTGGGAAAATAGCCCAAGTGTATATCTTCAATTTAGCATGTTTCAAGTAACCCCAGGGCCAGCAGGAAAGGTTAAGAATGTTATGCAGAGGCACAGCTGTGTCACCCCAAGTGATTGGTGGAACATGACCTGTGTCGGGAAAAAAGGAAGTGCCTAGCAGCACGGTATATGATTAGAGAAGGGGAGGAAGAGGAACGAAGCCAAAGCAGGTCCGCGATTAATATTTGAAACACCTGTGACTGTGACAATGGCTACAAAATCTTATGAATGATAAAGCAATATTTGTGATTATGCTTATAGTATTTTTGTATATATAGTCATGAGTAAGGGAGATTAGTGGACAATTTGTGCTCAAATTGCTTTCACAAAAAATGTGAACATGCAAAATTTTACTTTTCTAATAGGGTAAATACCTCATATCACTAAAATTAATATTTCTGACTTAAGTCATAGGGTTCAGTGTCCAATAATCAGGCCCTTCAGTTCCCCTTCAGCGATTTGTGGGAGAACAATACGAATGGGATCGTTGGGTGCTCCTCATGGGTTCAATCAAAATATGCAAAATCAGCGTATTTTCAGCTATTAGAGGTCCTTCTGCCCCTGCGTCCCCTTAACAAGCTAGGTTTGTGGCTGGTGGCCCTTGTTTATGTAGCAGCCTGATTTATTTCATTGCGGTTCCATGTTACTGATATGCTTTTTTATATAGACTAATGTAATAAGATTTAGCCTGGTAGCTAGCATACTTTGTAATGCATCTCAGGCAGAATTCCATATGTACCTCTCTTTGAGTTCCTACATGAACAAATTCTTTTTTATTTTGGCCTTAGGATTTTTGTAAAGTGTCACGCCATAAATAAAAATAATTTGTTTGCTGTACAATTTTAGGGGAAAGGGACATATGGAACTCTTTCCGCCTCAAGTTCAAATAATATTAATATGTAGATACCTGACAGGGAGTTAAACATTTTTTTAAATTGATCCACTGATGTTGAAAAGTATACCATGTTATTTTGGCTAACCATAAGATTCAAAAAAGGTATAGTTTCGTATATTCGATTTAATAGCCTGGGAGTACCAGGTTAAAACGCAATGGGCAATTTCAGTTCTACAGAGGTCAAATGTTAAAGTTCGTATGATTTTGGGAACCGGTACTCTCTTTACCGGAATTAAGTGGAAGAACGCGCCGGGTTCTTCCACGCAAAAATAATGGTATCGCAATGTAATGAGAACACCCCGTCCTAATTGCAGCCTGTCTGAACTTTTAGTGTAAAAAATGTCTCCTGCTCCCATAAGCTAAAGACCCAAAAAAAGTAAACTCAGCGTGGTCTAACTTACCCCATAGGTTAGAAACTATATCGATATGCTTGCCATTCAGTAAAGGATGTGTGTGGTCACTTGATGCCTGGTTGTGTATTGTAAATGCGACACATTTTTTTCATAAAATGAACATTGTTTTGACAACACCCGACTATTGATGTTTTTTGTGCTTTTGGGGGGTCTTTATAGGTTGGCCATGCTCTGTCCAGTCCCTGCAAAAATAGGAAGGGCGTTCCAAATTGACCACCTCTTTGCACTAAATATAATATTTGATTGTGATTAAACATACATATTTTATAAATTGAACGGACCTTTATATTAATGAGTCATACTTCACTGATTTGTAATTATGTAACTTTCTCCTCTTCAGTAATTTAGTTTCCCTTCCCTTTTAAAGGTGCAAACAAAAGACTTTCAATAGCAGATGTCCCTAGATGGCAAAATATCCCCATCCTGTCTTTGGTAGAAAATTGGTAAATTTCCTATAAGCTCCACAATTACATTTTAAGTTATTTCTTAGTCCAAATAAGGGTAGGGCCTGGGTACGTAATCTTTTTTATTGCTTGTCTAATCCATTCAAATCTCTACAACCAAATCCACATGTCTATACATCCTTTTGAAACGTTCTGTTAATTAACCACGCTGCAAAGTTGCATCAAAACACTTTGTACAAAACCTTTTGCAAGGTCTATAGGTCTACTATTGGACTGTCTTTCCATACACCAAACTACTGCCAACACAAAGGCGAAATTCTTTGCTTCTTTTGCAAGAATGGCGACCTCTCATTAAAAAACCCCATTCCTAAAAATGTCAGATAATTACTAGGCACCAAAGAACTTCATTTATGATCCCAAATCCAGAAAACTTGCAAGTATGTGTATAGTAAAGATCTATAGCACTTTGTCATAGATGTCAGCCACCTTGGAACTTTGTGACAATGAGACAAATTATCTTTAACACCAAATTGTTTTTCCTAGCGTTTTGTTGCTCCTTTAAATGGTGGCCATTCGTAAAATGAAATGCCCAACATCAAGCAGATTGTGTCCTACCACCCCCCCCCTCGGGTTTTTAATAGTGAATTAGCTGAATACGTGATTGATCTTTATGTAATAAAATAATTGTATTGTCTTGCTGTCAGGTCAATAACAGGTTTGTTCCAATAAAACTTTCCAAAAGGTTCTTGGGGTGGTATCTACAACGATCCACGTAATTTGAGAGAAATTGTATCCTCAAAATCTGTCACTTTAAGCTCCATCTTGGCAAATTTTGAAACATCACCTTAATTCTCCAAGGATTACCTCTCCTTGAAGTCACAAATGGCCCATTAATTTCATAATTCATTTAATATTTGGTTTGCAGCCATGAAGGTCTTGCATGAGTTTTAGGTCACTCAATATTGCAATTTCCCGAACTTTCAGGTGTTAAACTTGGATAATGTGGAAGATTCCCCTTAGAAGAGGGAAGTAATGCGACAGCATGTTCAGGACCCGCTACCATAATTAAATATGGCGACACAAGTAAGGAAACAAGCTGATTACAGCCAATTGTTCACTATTACTATTCTTCCTCCTACATCAATCACTCTTATTAGTCTAGCAGATTATATGGGTTCCCATGCACCCCCCTTAATAACTAAATTCTAAATTTACAAATTGGTGTTCAAATTGTTGGTTGAGCTATGAGCAATCTGGAAATGTACAGTTCCATGAGTTCAGTTTGGGCTTCATCCCGGTGAGGAAAGAGAGGATTAGTCCCTAATTCCCATACCAAACAATACAAAATGATATAAAAGGTAAACTTTACCCCTAATTTTACCACCTACCTAACATCATAGATAGTACAAAACTATTACTTTATGGATTGCTCATAGCTTACAATTTGATACCATGCATTTGAAAATTTGGCCCTGTACAATGACCAATCAAAAGGTCAATGACCTTTATCACATTTTCACCCATATATCTGTAACTGACACATCCAGAGATGTCAAACTTTATATTTTCTGCATTCCTTATAGTGAGATGAATCATTTGAGGATACTTTTCAACTAATGAACCACTTGTACGATTAATCCTCTTAATCCAAGATGGCTGCCAATCGGAACCTGTGGACGATTTTGTAAATCAAAATCTGTAAGTGGATGTCGTAGAGATTCTAAAAATCATGGTAGAAGTTAGTTTTAAGGGAGGGTGCCATGGAACCCATGAAATCTGCTAGACTATATGTTAAAAGTGACATTCAGAGATCTGGCAGTGATATCATCTTTTGCCCTTGCCTTTAGTTCAACAGAAGACCACAAAACAAGTGTTGAAAATTCCAATTGATTCAGAGTATTTCTGTGTTAATTTAATCTGTCCGGATCTAAAACCCAATAAATATGGCTATTCCTTTGATATGTTCGGATATTAATTAAGCAATCATCAAATTGTAATACAGGAAAAATATGTAACCACCTTGTAAAATCACCCTTTACACCAAATCTCAGAAAGGACCCTTAAAGTTAATTAACATAACAATACTCGTGTCATCTGAGGCCAGCAGTGGTGGAACGATGAAAAGTGATGGGCCATTTGGCACTTTATCCGAGCAATGAAAAAAGTGCTAACATCGGATGATTTAATCCTGTGGTCTGTCTAGAAGGTTTGGATATGACTGCATAGTATCACCAAAATCTGAAGACTCGGTCAGTATGTGTCTCATCTCCAACGGGAAGAACAACAATGGGAATTGACGGTGACTCAACAAATTGGTGGCACCGCCATTGGACAATTGCACAAACTTTTTTTGTTCGCAATCCCATGCCACATCTGTCATGCCGTCGCATACGTCATTGGAAGCTCAAACGGAGTGTGATGAAGGAACGTGAAAATTGATTAACGGGAATCGGCAGACTGTCACATTCAGAGGCCTGTTTACACATCAAATATTAATCCAAACAGCTCTGGGCATGACTATTTCTTGCTGTTAGCCTTCTTGCTGTTAAGCTGCCTTGCTATCATAAAGACGTATGGGTAAGCAAGCAACGGTTGTTTGGCTAGTTTAAGCTTCGGCTTTGGATTAAATGATGCACCGTATTCATTGCCACACAACTTCCCAGGTCGTTTTAATGGATTTTTCCTTGCCTCTTTTGCACCTCTTTCACTTCCAAAGGGAGAACTTTGTCCACGCCACCCCATCAACGTCATCCCGCAGTTTTCTCGTTGTCGGAGATGCCAAGACATGGGCAATGTGCCCATTCGGCACGGAATTACAACATGCAATGCCAGTCCGGTCAGCTATCTGCTCGTATGTCTCCTGTGGAAATAGATTGGAGAAGTGTAAATCAATAGAGTATTATTACAAACAAGCGGTTTCTCGAACCACAAGGGGCGCCTTCTTTCTCATTCCCTTTTTTTCCTCACTCCTCTTTTCTAACTTTGACCTCCGAGACTTCTGACTTTGCCAATTGGAGTCCCTTACTATGTTCCCTATTGTATGCAGGCCTAAGTTTGGTTGCAATTGCAACCTGTCAACAATCAATCTATGTGTTTCAGCCCATTAACTTGACCTCAGATGACATTTGACCTTGGTATGTGACCCTTGACCAGATTTTCAATATAAAGGTCCCCAAGGGCATACATTCCCAAGTTCTGTAGCAATGACTTTCTTCTTGAAATAAGGCCAATTTTAGGTTTTCAGCCCATTGTATAACTTTATCTCATGACCTTTTGACCTTGTATGTGACCTTGACCTCATTTCTTATAAAGGTTCCCAAGGTGCATTTATAATGGTCCTGTAGCGATTGGACTTTTACTTCGCAAATGAAGCCGATTTGACGTTTCAGTCTATTTTATAACTCGGACCTCACATGACTTTAGCCTTGGTATCTGACCCTTATCATATGAAGGTTAGAAGGGACAGTATCTTGATCCTGGTTTGTAGCTATTGGTCTTACTTTTGCGAATTATGTCAATTTGATGTTTTCAGCCCATTTATAACTTGGACCTCATGACCTTGACCTTGGTATGTGACCCTGACCTCATCATATCTGAGGTACCAAAGGGACGGCATCTATGACTATTTCTTGTAGCAATTGGACTTTTATTCCGAATGAGAAACTTGATTCGAAACTTTAACCTTTGAAAACACGCCCAGTACGGGCACCACGGGCAGACTGAATTAAGGATGATATAAATTGGAGCCACCGAGTTTGAGGGGGTACAAGCACCTTAAGGAGAATCGTTTTAAAAAATGGTTGCCTTGCATTAAAAAAAATCGAATGTTAAAGGACATCCACCGGATAAGGAGAGGAGGCCCTCGAGAATCATATGTATATTTCCACCATTCTCAGTCGGTGTGTGACAACTACTTTATCATGTATGCAATGTGTTTTTTATCCCCAACAAAAACATGTATCAAGAAAAAAAATGAAAAAGTCTGAAGAAACTTCAGGGGCATGCTCTCTGGAAAAAAAGCAACGATTAGAGCAGCCTTCCATTCAATGACCATTTATTACTGATATGAAGAAACAGGAAGTGTTGCATAGCTGCCCTTTGTCATTGAGCTTGTAAGTGACACTATAGATAGACCTTTTGCCCTCATAAGCTACAAAGAGGTAATGAGGCCGCCTTTTATAACAATACCCAAGACCTTGGATTTTATAAACCTCTTCACACCAAGCCAGATCTGGAATACAAAAATGGCCAATGGCCCCAATGACCGACACTGCTATTTATATCATTGAGCAAGTTAACTACACTATGTAGTGCAGCGGTTTTTGGACTGCAAATTGTCCGGAAAAACCCCTCCCCTCGGTACAACAAAACGAAACCACTTCTATTCGAAAATAGTAATAATAATTCAAAAAATGATGGTTGTGGTCAAAAGACTTGGGTGGCAGGGGTTTTTTTGGGTCAAAAAATCAGTTTAGCTAAAAACTTAAGAAAATCAATTTTTAGCCAAAACAAAAAGTTAATCAGAAATGCAATACTATCAATCGCTGGACATTTATATTATAGATTTCTGTTTTATACATATATAAAGGGTCTAGAATTTTAGCCCCCAAATCACCTTTTTTCCTTTTATCCACAAATGTCACCACAACGAGTAACCTGAACCCTTTATGCCATGTATAAACCTATATCAATAACAAAAGGATACACATAAAGATAAGATTGTAATATTTTTAATTAAAAAAAATAATAATAATTTCGATTAATTTGCAGGCCCAAAATTGCATTTCTGGCTCCGAATAATAATCCCTGCCACCAAATATTTTCAACCACAACCATCATTTTCTTAAATCTCATATTTTATCCTTCAACATAAAGGTGGTTGTGTTTGTTGTACCGATGGGAGAGGTTAACTCGAAACTTAGAGCACTTTCAAAGCTCGGCCGCTCCGATTCACATGAGCTAGTGGGGCCAGACCTCTTTTTCTGGGGGGAGGGAATGGGGGAAGGAAAGGTTTGAATTTTTTTGGGGAAAAAAAAGTGAAATTCATGGGGGGAAAGTATCAAAATTTAGAGATTTTAACCAATTTTGGCCAAAATCGCCTGATTTCCCCAAAATTTGGTGATTTGTGGCCCCAAATCGCCACGAGTTTGCAAAAAAATCCCTCATTTTTCTTTCGGCTGGGGGAAAGAAAAAAATAAAAAAATTGGGGGGGAGAAAGAAAGCCCCCCATGGAAAAAAGTTCAGATTCATCCGTTCTCATGAAAACTATAGCAGGCGTCCTTCATTCCTTATCCGGCGATGTCCTTTGCTTGCTAATACCTGATGTTGATATGCCCCCTCCTTCACATAAGGCAGGAAATTACATCGGATGACCACTGATATTGATTTTTTGAGAAATGGACTAAGACAGCAGTTTGGTCCAAAAAAAAGGTTTGCAACTTTTATTTTCCGAAATTTTCTCACAAGTGACTTGGAACCCAAGGATCACCCCCAAACACCCCAGCCTCTCCCCAACACCCACACCTGTCCACTCCCCAAAACCCCACCATCAATTTGCATCAAACAAGTGCTCCGTTGCTTTAATTGGCCCACATGCACTTTGACCCAATTAGGATTCAACACACAAGATGTATGGCCATGTAGTCTCCTGTGAAAAGGAGGAAGTTTGCATATCAAAGTGGAACAAAAATTATGACAAAGGCATTCATCAAAAACAGAAGAGATGTATTGAGCACAATATGAGCACCAAGACAAGATTATTAACCAGGATACATTTGGCGGGTTTATCAGGTGGATTACCATCTTTGCGTTAGTCGCCGCTTCCACGTGATGGTGATGACGGCCCACAAAGGTACTTGCGTGCATGATAACGCATCATTAACTTTAATACATCAAGCTCTACAAATTGCCAATTCATTTTCATAGGTATATGGTTACTTTTACCCAAGTTTAATATCTTTTATTTCTTTCGCTCTTTTCAATTCGTGATGGCAAACGAAATAAGCGAAGATACGGCCTGTACAGAGGAAAGTTTCCCAAGTGTATACTTTGTTTCAGAAGTGTATTTCAAATAAAAAATCTAGAACTATGGTTGGCTCCTTTTGATAAGTTCAGCTTACATAGGAAAAGACCTTAAAAATTTACTATTAATGATGTTTTAACAAAGTGTAAGACTTCGCCGATACAAAAAAAATTAGTTTTTCATGAAAGACAAAGAAATGACATCACATCATGCGAAGCAAAGAAACCCGACTAGAATTGCAATCACAATAACCCTTTCGATGGAACAAAAGACTGTTTCCTATGTGGCGAAAAATTCCTGTTAATCTTAAACCCTGAACATCTTCTCACCTGTTCAAAGGTCATGTAAGAGACAAAATTCTTTTAATATGTGATCAAAGGAACGCTGCATAGAGTCTTGAGGTTTTTTTGCCAGTTTGCAAACATGCCGATGAATATTGCTGCCGGAGCGATTTTACCATACAAGTTCAAAAAATGTACGATTGCCTTTATACTAGGATGATGAAAGGATTAAAATAGTAAAAGACAATCAACCCGGCAGACCAAAAATAGCCAAAAATGTGACCGTTTTCCCTTACTCTGCAACTTGCTGAAGATACACAGAAGACAATATGTTCACAATCTCTGAGCTTCAGGTGCAAATGAGGAACTTTATCCACTTCAATTGACATTGATCCATACATTTTATATGGCTGAAGCTCAAATAGTCTAGCAGATTTCACAGATTCCCATGCACCCCCCTTAAAACCAATTCTAACATGATTTTAGAATCGCTACGACATCTACTTAAGAACTAAAGAAGTTGATGTTACCGTTTGGCGTCCATCTTGGATTAAGAGGTTAATCGTTCAAAGTGGGCTCCTTTAGTTTGAAAAGTATCTCAAATGATTCGTCTCATGAAGGAATCAAAATATATAGTTTGGCATATTGGTGTTCAGTTATAGCATCTATATGGGGTGAAAATGCGATAAAGGTCCATTTTTGTATCCAAATGGGTAGCTATGAGCAATAGCAATCCAGAAAAGTATGTTTTCAACTTCTGTCATTTTAGTTAAGGTGGTAAAATTCGTGTAAATTACCTTTGTATTTTGTATTGGTTTGTATGGGAAATATGTACTAGAACTCATCTCTTTCCTAACCGATAACCAAAATGGAAGATCTGAAATCCATGGAAACTTTGCATTTTCCAGTTGCTCATTCATCATAACATTTGACACCAATTTTGTCAAGATGGAGCATTTTGAAATTTGGCCCCTTGTCAATGACCAATCAAAAGTGTCATGACCTTTTCCCCATTTTCCACCCATATCTCGTAACTGGAACATAACAGATATGCCAACTATATATTTTCTGTTCCTAT
>JAMKCH010008710.1:0-77551 GCA_023653785.1 Ophioderma brevispina
AATTTTTTAAGTAAGGTTAATAGTGGGTCAAACGGTCGAGTTTTTAAGTATCTGAAAAGTCGTCGTTTATAACTGCAATATTTGGTGCGGGGGACCAAATTGCTTTTATCTTTTATTTTTGTTGTTCATTTATACTTGATTTGTTTATATGAGGTAGTAAGGTATCATGTCGATGCACAGTTTGAGTTTAGTAGTAAGCCTTAAGGGGTCATAATTCATTTGACTATTTTTTGAATAACAATGTTGTCAATTCCTTTTGTTGACAATGAAATGGATTGTTTTTATGTTCGGTCTTGTCATTTTTTTTAAATTCTTTGACCACCTCTAGCTGATAAAGTATTTGGCCTTGATGCCCATGATACCACGTCATTGGTAGTTGTGTCTAAAAGGGCAAAAGGTCACATGAAACCGATATTAATATTAAACATCTCTGGCTCATCAAAATCAGAGGTGCTCCAAACAGGGCAAATAGAGAGTCGTAAGGTTGCTTCATGAGCCCATGATAGTCTCGACCGCAAAGGTCAAAGGTCACGTCACATGAAAATGTATATGAATAGTTTGAAGACCTCTAGCACACTAAAGTATAGTGCCTGAGGGCCCCCCAAGCTTGGACAGGTAGAAATCCATGGTGGCAGCTTTATGATTCATAGATTCGATGTCAGAGATTAAAGGTCATAGGTAAGGAAAATGAAATATGACTATTTTTAACGCCTCTAATGGTCACTAAGTTTGTATCAAATCCACAAGTTCCAAGCACTCGGCAGGTATATAGATAAGCTCGGGCCTGATTCAAGACCATGGTGATCTCTACCCCAGTGTCAAAGTCATATATGAATATCTTTGCAACCTCTAACTCACTAAGTATAGTAGGCCTCATGTCCCAATCTTTCGAATCCAAAAGTCAACGGTTAAAGGTCATATGAAACAATCTTCAAGAAACTCTAGGTTCACAATGTATCGACTCAGCTCCAATCGTGGGAGGTGTAGCCTCAGGGCCAATCATGATTTCACTGGTTCATATAAAAAACAATTATATATTTTTAAATAGTAGTAAACAATCTCGATCCCCAGCTCGAGTCGGGGGTATACCCGAGTAGACCCATCGTAAGTGACAGTTACAAATGCCATACTTTTGGCCGATACCGGTTACGTGCGTTGCTATCATTGTGAAATCCAGCCAGGGCTGTTTTAGAAAAATATATATACGAATCATTTCAATACAGTCCCCAAATCATGTTAACTGTTAGGCACTGTTGCTTTTAAATCAGTATAAATTTACCACGGTTTGACTGGTAAATCTGCAACATAATTATACAAATTACCTTGTGACTTTAACATTAGCTTACCGTAATGTTAGTAATGGGACAAGTGAAGTTATGTACCAAAATAATGGCGGCCTAGTGTTTCAATGTACATTTTGATGGGTGTATAACTGTGACCAAACGATCCATTGTTTTAATTGAGCGCTGCCATAAATGTGATGTCGCCATCGATCTTTAAACATATCGATACAGACGTGAAAGCTTGAAATGCATTGTAAACACATCCAAAAAGTAACTCTCCCAACGCGGAAATTTTTCCAGTTCAAACCATATATCGTATTATACAGTACGAGATATATAAGTGGAAGCAGTGTTTATTTACGGGCGTATATTGACACCTCCATTGTGGCGACTCGACTTAGTATTGTTGAAGTTATGCCCCTTAAAAACCGAACACAAACTCCCAGGATCATTATAGTTGCAGTAAACCCTATTGCCAATTCATACTGTTTACAGATGGAAGTTCAGCGCAATCATCTCTCTGCATGAGGATTCGCCTTCTCTAATCGGAATCAACCCACTAAATAACTCCCGCATATACTTTGTAACAAATTATCTCTCTCACCAAATGTCAATTTTTTCGGCTAATAAATGCGACTGGTATTTCAAACTGGTTTTTGTGGAAGATTAGGACCAACCCTCTTCACCAAAAAACGATAATGAAAAAGTCATATGGTAAGGCTGAATTTTTTGGCTTCAGAATCAAGATTTCATGTTTTTCAAAACGATCCACGCCTATTTAAATGTTAACTAACTAGAAATTAGATTTGCACAGTTCCCCCAAACCTTCAGAAAAATTATAACAAAAAAATGGCACATACAAAAATCTTTACAACCAAATGGGTTTGTACTGGTCCATACGTTATGGATTAATTATGTGGTATTAATTTCATTTAAAGACACAACTATCACTTTTTGTGACTCGTCATTTAAATCAAAGGCCCATCTTTCTGACGCCAACACTATCTCGGCACTGGACGTCGTCTCCGCGTCGCGTTCTACATCTAGTTTTATTAGTGGTGTGATTCCTATAAATTTAATGCAACGTTTAAAATCCTGGGGTTGTTCGCGGTCGAGTGGTCATAACTTCAACAATCCTCAGTCGATTCGCCCACAAATGAGGTGTCATAATACTCACAATAAATACTATTACTTGCCATTAGTACTCTCCCATAAATGTATAATACGATGTGTCGTTTGAACTTGACAGGGAATTTCTAGGATGGAGTGCGTTCTCTTTGTAAGTGTTATTTTTTTTATCACAAATCAGTACTACTAACGGCGCCCATGAAACACTCGTGGGATCCTCAATGTCTTACTCGTTACGCTTACCTCTTACAAAATCAAAATATCATCAAAAGGAACTTAATTTGAACAGTTCTCACGTCGCTCTGTTTTCACTTTTGTTACAATATTTGGTTTTCCAATTTTATATACTATAGTTACCTTGCCTCGTTTGGTAATAATTGAAAATTTTCTATATCTGTATTGCTTCAATCTCAAATTTCCAATACTTTCATTACAAAAAACCAATTTAATAGAGATTGATAATTTCCAAAACAAAAGCCAAATGTTTCGTGGTATTTGTAAATTAGAAAATATATTCAGCTACACAAGGAATTTTTAAATACAAAAACGGTTTAACTGTGCAGTTTACATACCACGTGTCACCGAAGGCTACTTATTTTGTACTTCAAAATACACTCTCCTATACAAAAGCACCAATATCAGACATAATATATCATATGTGACTTTCCATTCAATTGGGCAACCATCTCATCTGTACGACGGGTCCTGCATCTCCACAACTATCTGTCCTACTTCAGACTGATCCTCTTTGTCGCCCTCTCCATCGCTAACTACATTTGCTTGAAAGTTCACTTCTGCTGGAATGACACTTGGATTTTCAGGTAGCAGATCTTGCGCTTCCATACCATCTTCATCTGAAACTCCTTTGCATCCAGCACAACATCCTGTATCTTCGCATTCAGGGTCTACAACACGTTTTGTGTTTCCGAAATGAAGGTTCGTCAACATCATCCTCTTCCTTCGTGATATGCATGGCACTTTTGAGATTCTAACCTATATTTAGACGTTCACTATGGTCATTTGCACCTGAATGTCTTTGCAAATCAGTATTACATATCCTATGTTTCCATTAATGTTTTTTCTTCATGATTTCCACACACTGATATGTTTTCACTGGTTTCTTCTTCTGGTTCTTCTTTCTTCTGTAGTCGAGAATCTATGTGAATGTCGTCCAGAGTCATCTCTCTGTAAAGGTCTTTTATTTTGTTTTTTTTTCTAGATAAAATCAAAAATCACCTTCATCTTCCTCAGAGGTACTTTGTTCTTGTATAGGCTGTCTCGCCGGAAGATGTAGTAGAAGTCGCATCCTTCGGTGATGTGTGGGGATCGGACTGTGTGAACCTAGATAGTCCTCCTCTCAGCATCTATAAGTTCTTAGATGGTCTTCAGCTCTGCTCTTTATATCAAGCTGATGGATTACGCAGTAAATAATAGCCTTAACATGACATAATAAAACCAAACATTTTGTCCAGGAAAGCTTTATATCCCTATTAACCTGGATCACGTTTAAATCAATCATTTATGTTACGTATCACGTGAATACCAAGGTCAGAAATACCCTTTAAACAAAAACACAAACAAATGAGCCTTGTCACAAATGGATCTGAATTTTATTAATCATAATACAATTTACTTCATTTATTTTTTGAATAAGGCCACTAATTTCTGTGTTACGGACGGCATGCATAATATTACAAAAGGTCAGAAATACCCTTTAAAAACACAACACAAATGACCTTGTGCACATATGATCTTTCAATTTTATATCATAACACAATTTACTTCATTATGTTGAGATTAAGAGCCCCTAATTCTGTTAACGGCAGCATAATATTACAAGTCAGAAATCCCTTTAAACACACACAATGGCCTTGTGCACTATGATCTTCAATTTCTATCCAAACAACATTTACTTCATTTATTTTTAGATTTTCATGAGCCCCTAATTTCTTTACGACGCATCACAAGGATGACATGGTCAGATACCTTTTTTAAACCCCACAATGAGTCTTGTGCACAAAGATCTCCAATTTTTATACATAACAACCCAATTTATTTCATTTATGTTGAGATTAAAGCCCTAATTATTCCCTGTTACGGCATCACGAGACTGACAAGGTCCAGTAAAGTACCTTAAACACAAACAAATGAGTCTTGTGCACAATGACCTCAATGTTTATATTCATAAACACAATTTAATGTTCAATTTATGTTGAGCCCCTAATTTCTGTTACGGGGGCTCACGAGAATGACAAGGTCATAATCCCTTTAAAAAACCCAAACAAATGAGTCTTGTGTGCAAAATGATCTCAATTTTAAATATCATAAAACACAATTTTTTTTGACTTGGAACTGACTAAAACGATCGGTTTAAGAATTTGGAATGACCAAACAACACAAGGGCAATAATATTATACACCCAACGAATGTATCATACTTATTTTAGAACACATGCCCACTTCGGGTGGGGTGTCAATAATGTCAGAATTAAAATAACGTTGCCAGTTCAGCAATAAATTATTGAAAGATTTTCAAAATGGATGTCTTGCACATATTATTGTTACCGGTAACAAATCCAATGGAATCATCTTGCTATTTAATGTCTCTAAGCATGTAACCAATTGCATTATCTCAATAAAGCACTAGGGGGAATTCCATTGTTCTCTTGCATGATGAAAATAATAAAGTTTCCCTCCCCTTCTAGATCCTGCATGATCTCAAAGTTACATAGGGGGACCTGAGTAAGTCTTGTTATTTCTAATATTTCGCACGTCATTTAATGACTGCTTGCGGCACATAGTCTGGCACTTTGTTCCATTTGCCACTCATTTTCGTTCCATATGTTTCGTTCTATTGTTGCCCTTGGTTCTTTACAAGGCGCGGGTTCACCTAATACACCCACTAATTGGAACTACTTCGCTGTTGGCTTGTTCCGCTTGGCAAGGATAGTTTGCCCCAAGTTCTACTTGAAATTTGCCAGGTGTGTTGGAACGAAATTTTAAACAGTGGCTATAGGCCCTGTATCAAATACTGTACAGTTTTTTTGTAGATGTTTATGCCATATAAGCCTGTAGAAACACCAACCCTCAAGGTTAATCTTTAAGTGACAGGCGGAAATTTTTTTGAGGTTATAAAATTTCGTTAAAATGTACTTGATCGGTTGTAGGAACCACCTACCGAGAACGTATCGAAGGTTTATTGGAAAACAAGCACGAAAGAAACAACCGCAAACCTTTTTGAACTTGCCTGCTATTCTTATCGTCCCTACAGGAAAACCGTTGTTTTTTGAATTTCTGTCGGGCACGACAACAATTCGCCAAACAAATCATCATCTTATTTCATACATATCGGGGCGTCTTCGGCTTATTTACTCAGGTGTGGTCTAATACTTGGTAGGCATTCCAAATATGCAAAAAACTCTGGGTTCGAAAAAAATTTAGCACGCTTCTTTCTGGAATCCCTCCATCTCCTCATTATGTCTCTTTAAGCATAGATCTGCATCTTAAAATGTTAATGATTTTCATTCGTTCTTTTGCAATACCGTTGCAGTTACAGGTGGAATGTCCGTGAATTCGGCTCATGTCCTTTCGAATGGATCTTTCATCTTTCAACCTCATGGAAACTATTATTATACCATTGCACTCCTAAACACCATTATTTGTTTCAATAATTTAGCGGCGAGATTGGCTCTTTATAAATTCTCCAAATTTGGAAATTCTGTTAATATTAGAATTGGTTTGTACATACAATATCTTACGGCGCAGGTTGGGGTCAACCTTCTGTCTGGCATAACCGTGTTAAACTTTCTTTTTTATAAGCTCTCAACTGCAAACTGCACCTCCTGCTTCTGTAATGCTTTCTTTTAGTTCTGTTTCTCAGCTGTGACAAATGCGCTAGTTCTCCTACCTTAATTTCCAACCCACCGATTTAGTAACTGGATCAGCCCCAGAGCCAATCATTCGAATAGCGTTACACCTAAAAGGAATATCATAAAAATAAATAGAAATTGTGATGAATTAAAGGAATGCAAATTAAAATCGGAACCCCCAAAATACGTGTTAAACAATGACGACGTCAAAATTTGGGATTTCTTGGCGCCACCAAGTAGCACTATATACAACTGCTCAGAGCATAGCGCCACCGACGCACCTAAGTCGCATAATTGTAAAGAGTTAGACTTCTAAAATGATGCGTAATCATCTCCAAGTATTATGATATATGGTGTATTTACAACGTTGCACAAGTATTCCACTGCATAATCCATTATTGCAGGGACTTGGGTGGAATGTTATCAACAATTATTCTTTGTTATATCATTGTGGCCATTCTGCATCTATCTGGATTACCCTTCACCAGAACGAATTGAATATTATTGGATGTTTGAAATAATGTCCATTACACCCATGGAATTTTTATTCTTATATCTCTAACGTCCCCTGAGGAAAATCTGACAAACAACGAAAAAGTAAGGTTAGCGGTACCTTTGTTGGAGCAATTTCCCACTAGCCAGATTGCTGCAGGGTTTCGCTCTGTGATTTTTTGTCAGGTGAATTTTTGAAGCGATAAGGGACGTTAGGGATATGGATCGTGCTTTGCAAAGGAATGTTTATTCATTACGCCAACTTAATCGCTTGAAAGTGGCGAGATGATTACGGGGATTATAATTATATTATAATACCCATGATATATACTCTTTAAGTAGATTCAACCATGCGTGTCACCAGAGGAAAAAAGTTTGGCGCCGTCGATTAGTTGGGAGAGGATTCAACAAAAGAAAATGTTGGCCGATGTACTTGTTTTAGAACTAAGTAATTTGGCTTGTATGGTGACATCGTTTTTTACAAAGAGAGTGCAAAGACTTTGAGTTCCTCAAAAGCAGTGGCGTAACCAGCGGGGTGGCAGAGGGGGCAGACTGCCCCCTGAAACGAAATGCGGACGCAGAAGCTAAAAATTGGGGGACGAGAAGAAGGGGAGAAGAAGGGGAAGAAGAGGGAGAAATGAGAAGGAAAAGGGAATGAGAAGAGAAAAAGAGAGCAGAAGAAAAGGGGGAGGAGAGGGAGAAAAAAGAGGAAGAAAAGTGGATAGGAGAAGGGAAAGAAAAGAGAGAAGAAAAGGGGAAGGAGAAGGGAAAAAGAGAGAAGAGAGAAAAGGGGGAAAGGGAGAAGGGGAAAAGAGAGAGAAAGGGAGGGAGAATGGGAAAAGAAGATAAATTAGGTGTCGGTTCGGTGTTCTGTGGGTGCCCGGTTCGAATAAGTGTATATCCACCCCCCCCCCGCTCTGCAGGGAATTTTGAACCCCGGCTGAAAAAAAAATATGGGTCTACATACCCCGGCGAGCGAAGCGAGCCTGAAAAAAACTGGGGAACTTCTTGAGTCTTGCCCCCCTGGAGGCTCAGGTCTGGTTACGCGGCCTCTCAAAAGTCAGTTAGTAAACATTCAATTCACCTGTTAATTGAATACCATTGAAGCAAATAGTTAGAATGCGTAGCTCTAAAGTGGCTTAACTTTGATTTGAAGACTTTCAGTTAAAGATAGGATTGTTTTTCTCTGCTACGGATAACTACTTGTTCAAAAATAGATTTAAATGGAATTTTTAATTTCCACCCAATGCACACGCCCCTCATTCAATGCCCATATTACCTTCGGGATCAATGAAAAATCGTTAATTTGATACATACTTCGCAGAACGTAAAAACCATTTTTCCATTATAAATAATAATAAATAGTATAATTACCATTTTATGGGTTTTATGGCAATGGTAAAGGTTGCAAATTTTCAAGAAATTAAAAAAACCCTCTAATTTTTTTTACTGATATCGGTGAATGAGCAAGGGACTATACACTATGCTACATTGACTCAAGCAAATAATGGCATATTGATAAGTAAATCCACCTGGTATCAGGAAACAAAGCACTTCAGATCACCTTTGTTTATTTGGAACTGAGAACCATGTTATTCTCATGCATTTGAAAAGATGTCAGGCGTTATAGACTCGTTATCCCCCGCCCGGTTTAGTGGTAGAGGTTCACTGGGAAATCCCAAGTATGCCGTTTGATCCGTCATGCTCTGTTATGATGTTGTCAGTAGCGCAGGACGGAATCAATAGCGATACCTCATTTGTTCGGGACTTCTATATGAAAGTATACCAGTTTGGATTGAGCTGCCCTCGTTCGCGATTAAACTCAACTTTGAGGTTCTCTACTGTGAGTCAATAATTTTGAATGGTATAGTTAATTCATTTATTGAAAAAAGTAAATAATGTGAACAAAATAGGTGGATATGTTGCTTGGTAAGCTGTGACCTAACATCTTTGGCAGAACCAAGATCCATAACTTATTGCTGGACATCTTTCGATTCAATTTACCACCTGGACTTAGGAAAAATACAAAAGAACGGGGTCTAGCGACCTATGATAACAACACAGTAAGTGAATAGAAATGGGGTTACGCGGCAAGATACTGTAAGTTAAGTTTTTCTGCTACAAAGATGTTAGGTCACAGTCTTGCCCAAAACAACTTTCTTTTCATGATTTTTTGTTCATCTTTATTTCCTTTCGAAAAATAACTGAAATATACGGTCAAGTTAGTGAACGCCACAGTAGAAGCCTTAAGGTTTATTTATTCGTGAAAAGGACAAGTATCTTGTGCTTTATGTTCATGAACAAAATAGCTCATTCTTACTTCGGGACTAATGAGCACCTGAAATCTGTTTAACTGTATGGTTAGTAACCAATGGCTCTGTACTTCCAGGATAAGGTAATTTGAAGTGCTTACCTTGCCAATACCGACGCGGATTTATGGATATCAACAGTCTTAATATTATTTGCTCGAGTCAAGGCAGCATGATGTACATCTACAGTCACTGAATTTAGGGGAAAAGAAATTTATGACCATTTTATTCATTTTCAATCAAATGTGCAAACTTTTGGACTTGACATACCACAGAGCAGAGTATTGAAAGGTATATTAGAAAAATAAATAACTGCGCCGAAAAAATCAGTTACTTTCGCCGATATGCGTAACCCATGTCCTTATGCAAGCATCTTTCTCTCTTTGATCCATCGATAATACGGTCGGAAAAAATACTAGAGGGTGATACGAGGGTTTAAATCTACTATAATATATCAACGAAATGAGCGCATTTCAGAAAAACAGGAAAGAAATGTATAATCAGGAAATTTGCCTCTCCAAATGACTCGGGGAAAAACATGAAATCCAATAAATAGAAATTATACTGAACATCCAATTTGGGATGATGGATTTAGGATACAGAGCCTTAGGTCACTTAGCTGATGTTGCATTAGGATAAATACTGTGCGCCGTAAAGGTAAAAAAATAATCAGAATAAAAAAAATTAAAATAGTTAAAGAATGTTGTTTAAGTTATGTAGAGGGTCATAAACAGGCTTTCAGAAGTGTTTATGTGGTGTAATTTGGACTTTGGAGAGGAGGACGAAAGAAGTATGACCATTTTGCCAGGGACTTAAAAATCCTGTTTGGATATTTGAGCTGCACAAAAGATGCACATAGAGGTAATATATAATTAGGGTCTTCAGCATTTGCTTTTGTTCAAAACATTTAACACCAAATTATTGTCAAACAATTAGAAGGTGGGGGGGAATAATGCAGGATTATAAAAATCAATATCCCTGACATTACAAAAAAAATGCTGCGTGAAAAAAATGTTTTCAATGGACCCAGATAAGAAAGTCAAGGATGGCTGGTGTTAAGACCAGTTTACTTGGGATCAGGAAAGTTTCATGGTTTTAGCCTCAACGAAACTTGAGAGTCAAAGTGATGAAACCATAGAAGGTTTCCTTTTTTGCTTTAAAAACAAGTGCACTTTAAGTTTTAAGTTGTATATTCAGTTTACATGAAAACGCCGCTCTAGTTATTCTGGCCAATTTTATGTATCGCTGAGTGTACCAGTATTTTTGCAATATAAATACCGTTAGAGATGTACCACAAAAGTGCTCTGAGCAATTCTTTGGTCATGAACTGAGGAACTTGATATCTCTGATTTTCAATAACTGACATTAATTATTGGAACAATGTAATTTCCTTCGTTGAAGAATCTTTATTTATAATTATGTATTTTTAATTGCTTTTTAATGTCGTTCTTATTTTACTGATAATGTTTTGGTTTAAAAAAATCAATGTGCAAACTGAAATTGCATCCAGGAATTATCTTTGCTATAATGAGTTAGGTGTATTGTAGGGCTACAAGTAGGCCAAACAACCTTTTTGTTGGTCTCCCCTCGCCTTCTCTCCGCAAAATTTGCATAGTTTCTGAACCGAAAGACAACCAAATCAATCTTCTAATAGCCTGTTTATCCATGTAAACAACCAAGAGCCATATATAAGCAAATCAACGTTCACTTTTAAAGAAAAGAATATTTTCTGTAGAATGTTAAAGGGTTTTATTGCTCCTCTGTACATACGAACTTACTTTGGGAACAAACAAAAAGCACAATGTGCCTGTGGTTGTAACAACTATACCAATCGTCATTAGCACGAAGGCTGTGGTAAAGGAACTTCCCTTGGTTCAGTAGATTGACCGACTACCGCAAGACACTCATTAATGACGACATTATAGACCCATCTACGATGTAGTGAGAGTCATTGAGGGCGGGGATCTTCACTTTGCGTGTCTCCCAAGCAAGGTCAGATCCCAAACAGCAATAGAAGGCCTTTGTAGGCATACACGCATGCCACCAAGCCAGATGGTAATACGATTGGACTGTCAGATTTCAATAGGATTTGGGGTCGTAACCATTGTAATCATTAAACGATGGAAGAAAGATATATGGAAATATGTAAATTGCATTTGTTTATAACATGGTCGGGTCGACTGGCCATAGGGATTCACCCCAGTAATAACAGGGAAACAGAGGTAGTCCGCCACTCTCAAAGATGGTGTTTTTTTGTTTTTTTTGCGGACCCTCCCTAAGTATTATAAACCCTAAAAACTGAGAGAAATGGCAGATCTGGGTTGCAAATCATGGTGGCTATCAATCTTAAGTATAAAATCTTATGAATATCAAAACAGGTTCACATTGATACGTTATTTTGATCCGACAAACCATTTGAACCGTATTTCTTACAGGGACACACCTGACTTAAAAAGTGCTCTGACCTCGAGGGTCCACGGTGCAAGCTAGTCTTCGCGGGATTTGGGGGATAACTACCCGAATTTCATGATTGATCGGATAGGAGATGTGATGACCTTCAAGCAGAATGTTAGCTTTAAGGTCTGAGATGTTCCATTAAGGAGAAAATGACGTTTTCTTCTCGCCCATTTTGTACAGGAACGAATGGGACAAGTATTTACCAGTGTGGAACCATAGGCTTGGTAGGGAAATTACCCAATGGGCATCTCGGTTTTGAGCCGTTTTGTGTCGCTTCAGCTCCATAATGGTCCAGATAGACACATAAATATATGTCGGGAAGTGTTTTTACTCAATAGGTTAATTGTTTTTCAATTTCCCGGTAACATTTACAGTCAGACTCTTGCAAACGTGATTATTCAACAAGTAATCAAGCAAGTGCATATTTTTAACATTCAATAAAAAATGAGTGTTAAAGAAATTAAATAGTACAATTATCCTTAGATAAGATCTTGAGATAATTTGTTTGATAATGCAATTATCTCGAGATGATAAAATTATCCCGAGATAAGATCTCCAGCTAATAAAATTATCTCGAGGTAATAAAATTATTCCGAGATAAGATCGCCAGATAATAATATTTTCTCGACGTAATAAAATTATTCCGAGATAAGATCTCCAGATAATAAAATTATCCCTCATTTTGCAGCAAGGAGCTTAGGGTGCTATTTGGGGCACATTTCCAAAATGCACCCAAAACCGTGGCACATACACGCATACTAGGAACCTGTCAGAGACCACCCTGGCATTTCCATAATTTGTATATACAATGATGTGTATCTTTAAAATCACAATCATTTTTGGTGGCCTAGATGGGGATAAAAGATTAAAAATCTCATTATCTATTTATTTTTTGAAAAACAAGCCAAAAATATGCATTATTTGTTCCTGGTTTTTGAACTGAATGACAATCACTGAGTTGGAATGAAATTTTAAAGACTTTTTATTTAAACTCATATCGTTTTTCTTTTATCACGAACATACAAAACTTCTGTGAAAGGTTGATTTTTTGAGTAATAGATCAGCCTTCCATATATAATACAACAATCACTTGGTTAGACTTGTACCAAGTCTTTGAATTTTAAAGCTGATTTGACCAAAATGTAAATGAAATATGTGATTTTGCCCCATGCAATCAACATATCTAAATTAATGTCATATTCCCATTTAGGCCATCACATATGATTAAGATTGAACAATTTTACAGTGTTACGCACAACTATACTTTCGTATAAAAAAATCAGTTGCATCAATTTGGAATAGGGAGTAGGCCTAGGCCTATATCTCTCTGTCGTCTTGCACACACTGCAGGCAGCAGTGAATTTTACTATTTGACCAAATATTCCATAACAATTAGTTAAAAACCATGCCCGGCACATGCCAAACTGCGTTATTCGCCAGCCCTGTGACACGCTCGTGGTAGAAAAGAAAAGATATCGCGGATAATCGTATATCCCCGGGATATATTTATATCTCGAGATTAATTTTATATTATCTAAGATAAGTTTATTACTTCAAGATATTAGCGGGATTATCATTCGAATTGCATTTCGTATGTCTCCGAATTTCCAGACTTTTCGAAGGACAATTGTCTTCAATTCATTTCCGGTCACACAACAACCCCGATTTTCTCCCGTTAATATTGAAGCAAACCCGTAAAAGCCCGCAAATTCATAAACAGCTATTTTGAAGCCAATTTATTTTGTTTCTGTGTCTGCATTCCTTTGGAGTGACAATTGGCAAGTTATCGTTCGCAATTCCTTTACATCCGCCATATTTAGGGACATGACAACCAAATGAACGTTTTCTCACCTCTTGGATTATGAGGAATAACATATGTATGAGCACACAACTTTGAGCATTCAAACTAATGTGTGATCAAGAATCCGTGGTATAATTTGAAATTCAATTTGTGATTATGATTTCGTTTCTACTGTTTGGCGATACGTTTGGCTAGTGTGTGTACTTCCTTTCTTCTCTTCTCTTTCTTTTTCTCGTTTGCCATCCATATCTGACATCTCTTTCTATAAGTGTTCTGTCCGTCATTCTGTCATTGTTCTCAGCCTCTATAGTCGTAGAATTTTGCATTTACCTGGCCCCCCCCCCCTTAAAAACGCCCCCCCCCCCCCTTCCTAGCATTACCTTTTAAAATGATACGAGGTTAAACAATTGTTGAGGCGAAAACCGTTTGTGTGTATCATGTAAGTCATCGGCGTCGAAGCATTTTTACTTGGGGACGTACCGCTGTGGTAGGGCGCTTACCTATTTTAATTTCCGGGGGGCGAACCTTATTAAATTGGGTAAACTGCTAATCACCTACGCTAAGGCATAGTAAGGTGATGGGTACGGGAGGGGGTACCCCCTGCCGACGCGAAAGCGGGGCGTTAAGCGCGGAACCCATTACTATGTTTAGGTTTCCAATCACATTGTCTCGTAAAAATTTGATACCAAACAAATTTGAAATAGCAAAAAGGTTCACTTTATATAGTCAAAACGGTCCTGAAAAAGTAAAAATTAGTTAAGGGGTAATAAGGGTTATTTGAACGAACCATAATTTAATTGATTGGAGAGTTCCATATGAAACGCCATGGGTGAATGGGGGAGGGTGGCCCTTTGGAGCGAAGGCGGAACCTTTGCAATATTATTTTCCCAAAGCACGTGTTTCGCGCTCTTGAAAATTTGATGGAAATAATTTAAATAATTCTTCGGCTTTATAAGATCAACGGTCTAAAAAGTAAAATTGATTCATGGTAAGGTTTATTTCGAACAAACTCATTCTTCTTGCGTATGAGGCAGAGCTAATGTGTGATTTGTGGAGCCAGCTCACGGTGATTGGTTGGGGTTTGAGGACAGTCGATATCTACCGGTGGACGAAAGGAGGGCACTCATGAGAATTTGATCCGCAGTCAATGATGGAGAGCCACATTGGCAGGCTGGAGAGAGTCGCAGGCCCAATCCCATATCGATGAATATTGCTGTTGGAAAACCGAACCGACTCCTGTGCGAATCCTGTGAAGGTTACCCATTCCTTACGTAGAAGATTGCTACCAGGTGTGAGTTCTGATCATAGGTGTGATAGTGAATTGGTCTGTCTGGTCTTGGGGTTCTAGCCAGCAGTATTCCATGTTGTAGATGTTGATATGGGGAGCTGGAGAGTTTAGCAGCGGGTTGAGAAAGGTCGACGAGAGCGCAGTCTCGAGTTGCCCGAGCTGGGTTGTGATTCCTTTGATGCCTGGTTTCCAACAGAGCCTTACCCACCAGTTAATGCCGGTAATGTTCCTCCGGAGCAATGGGGTGCAATGCCTGAAAGCAATGGTAGAAACTCCATGGAGTGGGTCGAAGGCAGTCAATAATGGTTCTCATGGTTGAGTACGTCTTATGTCCATTTCGTGTGCGGAGATCTATTCGCACCATGCTAGGGCGGCATTATTCAGCAGCGCTATAGACCAGAGCTAGAGCGGTGGTACGTAGAGCGGTGGACTAGCACCCCATGAAGGTACAGCAAGGCGGCACAGGATGTTATTCCTCCAAGATACATTTGCGCATACTGACTCGAGATGCTGCCGAAACGCAAGCTGCCGGATCAAGCTTCAATCCCAGATAAGGGGGTGTAGATGTATGGCAGGGCGCTCATTGAGATTGAGTTTAAAAGCTGACGATGAGCCCCTTTGGATGTCAAGATTGGAAGACAGTGAGGTGTATTGCTTCACTCAGAGTGAGTCTCCAGTCTTAGATATGCCTGGCAAGTAGGCCATATCTGCAGTAAGTGTACTTTCTACTTAAGTCTAGCTTCTGTCCGAGTGAAAAAGGGCAAGGTCGTCGGCCTAGCTAGCCATTAATGTTGTGAGGTGGAAATCGCGTATATACAAGTTGGAACAGCACGGATCCCGGGTAGGACTCCGTACTCAACCGACTAGGCGAGAGGGTATGCTCTGCCCTATTATCATTTTATTTATTTTTCCTTATTCATTAAAAATATAAAGAAGTACACAAAGCCAAGGACATTGTTTGGAAACACAAAAAATATATAAACCTTTGAAACATGCAAAACAGCAAACATTTCACACTAAACACGACATCAAGCATCATTTTACAGTATAAAATGAAAAGATTCAAAAGATAGGGAAAGACAAGACCACAAGAAAGGAAGCCTCGTTGGTAGAGATTCGGGCATGTCCCACACAGGCATATTGCCGCACATCCAGATGGTTGTTTGTGTAGCTGGAAACACGTGCAAGCGACTAGGCTCCCTTTTTCACGTTCTTTAACCTGGTTTTTGGTAGTTGGAGAGGATTGCAGTGTTTTCATTTTCTTTTGAAATCGAACCACGGCTACCAATTCTTACAAAAAATAGATCACATTTTAACCTGTTTTGGTTTCAAAGTCCTGAATAGATGAGAGGGGTCAAAAAAAAATGCGGGAGCAGGAGCTGGGAGGAAATGTTTGAAAATCCTGTAGGTATCTATGCATACATTTTTATTTGCTCCTGAGGAATGAACCCCTTTCTGCCCACCCCTGACTTAGATGAGTATATTTGGAGACCTTGCGGGTCAGGGGTTTGGTATATGTTTTCAAAAGGACCGTCAGCTCATGAGTTTGGGGCCTGAGGAGCCTTCAATAACGACCGTATCCGGTTTAAATTGGGTAATCAGAATATTAGGGGGGATTGTTCCCCCTGCCGTGAAAAAACCGGAATATCGGCAAATAATGAAACAGAATGAGACTTTATTTAAAAGGCTTGATTGGTCAAGATGGAGAGGGCAGGCATCTTGTTCTGCCCCACCGCGCCCCACACGACTTGGCACGAGGAGCGGAGACAGAAGTCACCAACCGTCACCGTGACCGTTAACAGACAAGAGTTGAGAAATGGAGGAGGTGCTCTTTGTTGCCAAATATCTACGTTAGACGTTTGTGCTCTTGCACAAATTGAGAAAAGATATTAAGATTAGGGAGAAAATAATCGAGGAACGGACGGGCCCCCCCCCCCCCCCCCCCCCCCCCCCCCCCCCCCCCCCCCCCCCCCCCAAAAGTTAAGACTAAGACTTAAGATTAAAAATGAGCGATCGCCGAGTAAGATCAAAGGACTGGAGGTCAAGAATTTTCAAAAACTCACCTTGTTGGACAAGAGGGGCGGATGTTTGTTGTGTAATTTTGCCAAAGTTCAAATGACATGGAACAATGGTATTTTTGATTCCTGATTTTCGGCCACGTCTTCTGATCAACCTTGCATATACTTTGAAGGTTTGCTCCATTGCCTAGATCCGTTTTTAGCCATCTCTAGTCTATGCTTGGGCCTATGCGCCGCTGTATGGTCAGGCTGACCACCGGCACCCAAGCTGGATCGTGAATCTAGATGGGTTAAAAAGTGTCAGATAATCTCGGAATGGCTAATTCATCCGGACTGTTGAATGAAAGCGGTTGTATGTTGAGCCCGTTGATGGCACTGGTCTTAAGAACAAAGTACGGTTTGCAGCATGGTACATATGAATTGCACAAGTGACGATCCGGGGATTGTGTCCTGAAAGCTTTGAGTGTCGAGGTCCTGTGCACACGCTGTCATATGCTGCAGTATAAGGCCACCAGAATCCAAGATGAACGCCTGCCTTACGACGATTTCCAAAGCCTCCCTCAATATCATTGCGAGGATTACAATTCTGATAGACAGTGCTCAAGCCACGGCGAAATCCTGTTTGATCGGCAGGCAAAATGGGATTCGACGACTGGCTTCAGCTGGGCCAGGATGAGCTCTCAAGGATTTTGAAGGAGACACACAGTATGATATGGGCGGTGTTCTTGGGTTTGTCAACAGGCTTGTGGTTTGGGGAGTGCGAGATGGTAGCCCTCCTCCAGATCTTGGGTAGAGACTGGTTGGTAAGGCAACAGTGTAGACTCCTGGATCCATTAAGACTTCCGTGGGCCGCAGTGCCACCAGGACCGTTTTTCCCCCCGCTGGGATATTATCAGGCCCCTGGGCCTTTCCACTCTTTGTTGGCTGATAGCAGAGGAGAGCTCATCTTGTGAGAAGGTGTGTGGTGAAAGTGATCCGTCGTTTCCGGGGAGGGGGTGACGCTTATGTAATGTGTTAAGACCCCCAGTTTTCAGCGTTGGTTTGATCAACCCAATGAACCCATTATTTTTTGATTTAATTTTAAACTTTCACCTAAATACCCCTATTTTTTGGGAATGGGTTTGAAATTTTACAAAGACCCTATTTTTGACCAAAAATGTTGCCACCCCCCCCCAATTGCACCCAGAGACCGCCATTATAAACACCTAGCAAAAATCGGCACTCAAAACATCTATTTTGGGGCAATTTGCTGTTCCCTCACACCCACCCTATCTCAAGGACCCCATTTGCGCGTCTCTGTCACCGATGCCACTGTGTTGTTTGGAAAAAAGCGTGCAGCCTTACCACCCACAGCCATTACATTATGTGAGTGCCACGGACATCATTGCGTATTATACTTCGCAATTTTACTTCAGGGGCATGACAGTTTATATTATTGGATGACAGCGCGTCATTGCTTACTATGTTTATGCAAATTTGTTCTAACGGGAGGGCATTAGTTCATTATTTGCTGGACAACAGAACAAAGAGCTCATTATTATTAGACGCGTGGCATTTTTTCAAGGGGCGCAGCCGTTTCGACTCCTTGAATGACCGTTGCCCAATGCTTGTTAGACATTCTGAAATTTGTTTCTTATGGGCCACAAGTCAGTACTGTATTGGATAACCAGACATAGCAGATATCATACGATTATTCCAGGACAGAAAACCTTTGACAAGCGCGTACCACCTGGCTGTAAAAGGGGCGGAGCTTTCAGCGCGTGCAACTGAATAGTTCTTAAGTAAGTGGAGACAACAGAAAATTGCTTCTTTAAGGGCGCCGCTGCTTGTTAGACGTCTACAAATTTGCCATCCGTTTAAATCAGGGCGGCGCATCAGTTTAAATTCATTGGATAACCAGGAGAAATAAGTGGATAATTTTGCTTCTAGTGGGCGGCAGCAGTTCATTACTCATAGTGGATCACCGTGCAATTGTTTCCATGGTGGTTGGTAAGTGTAAACAAAATTGTAGCCTCAGCAGGGGCGTGTTGTTTTTGCGGTTCTTTCAATTCTCTGTGCGCTTCAACGGGCTGGAATGAACCTTGTCTTGGATTGGACACGTTATTGAAGTATAAGAGTGCCATTGCAGTACTTCTTCAGCAAGGTTTCTTTCAAGGGGCGGCGTCAGTATTGACAGGGTGATATTAGACGTCAGCATTTATATTTTCAGGGCGGCGTCCAGTTATTCCTTCAACTGACGACCAGTATGGGCGTCACTAGAGTTCTGCATTGTTGTAAATGTGAACGTCGACTTCAGTCCTGTCGTTGGAGCCATCTTTTGACTACTTCCTTCCAGTAGCCTAAGAAGCGGGATCGAGTTTATTATACTTGGTTTATGTGACCAGTAAATAGGGAGCCACTTCTTATAGAGGTCCTTCAAGCATAGAGACCATGTTAGTTAATCACTTAATTGGGGATGGACGATTACCAGAAAACGTCATTGCAGAGTTCTTGCAATTTCGTAAAGGTGTATCTGAAAGCCGCAATCAGTTTCTTACTTCTAGTTGTTTTTTTTTTCTTAAAAAGGAAGGGGGCGCCGGGGCGATAGGCAAAATGATTGGGACGTACTTACGTCTTGTACTCCCGTTCCGACGCATGCCATTAAGTACCGACCTGAGTTGGCAATCGCTTTTCTTGTCTTTCCATTGGTCAAAGATAACCCAGACAGAAACATACCACATCAATAAGAAGAGCACTCCAATCATTAAGAAGAGAGTGGAGTCATGCAGCCTCTATAATATAAATATTTAACTATAATTTCAAATATATATTAAGTTGTAAAAGCTTATTTCTTATGTGAACCCTGAAAGCCTGCATACGATATTTTTGTCCACCGCATTGGTGCCTTACTTTAAATGATACACAAGGGTAATGCCCGATTTCTATTGCCGATCGATTGTAGAGGATGTGTTTGACAATATGGAACTTGTCTATTTTGGCCTTTCTGTACTCTATTTGAGTAAGCAGCAATTGTACTGCAAATGTTTAACTTGAATTTTGTGGGTGGTGGGGGCTCTTGATTTGACTTTACGCAAGCTACTTCACAATGGGATTTTGTAATATACTTATCTTAGTGTCCCTATGTTTGTCTGTGGTGTCGATATAAAAGAAACAGATTTTTATCAGTGAGCCTTCACGAGGCTACGTTTTTCTTTTTGATAGTTGCAATCTTGTAATCAGTAAGTTCCTTTACCTTTCGTTTAATGACTCGACTTGTTGCGTGTGTTATTATATGTAAGACCGGTACGTTTTTAACAAACATGTGACCCAAATGCCATTGAGAATCCAATAGCTAAGAAGCAGCTCGAACCTGTACAAATACGCAAATATCATTTAATATGTCTCCTTATGGCTCAATATGTGTAAGAAATATTTAAGGGCAACGCATGTCACGATGGATGGGGTGTTTTTTGTGTCTTATCGTCCTAATATCAATGGTAGGATCTAGAAAAGTAATAAACTTTTAGAAAGTAAATGAGGCTACATTTTAAAGAATTGGTTTGTACGGTCATACTTCAAAACAATCAGCAAAACGGCACATTTTGGAAATTTGGTGTTGCAATTTCTCGTAATTTACATGCAACATAGACATTTGAATTTTTTATTTCGACTTCCCACATTTCGATCCTGCAGATCTTCATCAAGACATTTTATTTAATTTGTTTGATAATTCATTTTACCTACTGAAACCAATTTTGCAGAGCGTTTTTTCTATTTTGTTTTTTTGTTTTTTATTTTAAACATACCACTCATTGTGCCAAAATCTATATAAGTATTAGTACCATCACATCCTGAAACATATCTCAGGGGCGTTTCCTCAGTTAACAAAATTAAACTGGACTCTCATTTCCGTTCAAGTCGTCTCTACTCTATACAACTGGTGTGAATATAGCCAATTCAAAATCCGTGGGATTCCACACCAATGAGCAAATGCAATGCAGACAGGGATTAAAGCACAAAATTAAACGGATTGTTCAAGGCCCAGGAAATGAGAACGATAACCTACTACAAATCTTTATGGACATCCCATTCCAATAACTGGCCACAAAAAAGAATCCACTACCAGAGATATCATTTATAGTGAACTATTGATTTTCAGTCCAGTGTCCTAATAATTCAACAGTCACCTGGAATTTTCTATTACTCTCTGAAAAATCAATGATACCAACAAATATGATGTCAATCACAACCCTAATATTGAATGCTTTCTGGTCCCCTCCTTGTAGACTGTGAACACAAACCACATCAATTTTATTTGCATTTCCTGGTACCTTTAAATTTTGAGCAATCCAATGAAATATCCCTTTTCATACTCCCAAATTCTTCCACATTTGAACAAGAGTGCGTTTGCATTGCTTGAGAAGTCCCTCTACAGAGAAGACTTGAATATGTGTAACTTGGACTGCACGCGAAGAATTTTGGGAAGTGCGCAATGTCTGTACTCCAAGCTTGACAAGTTACTGCGAATTTGCGAAGGTAGTACCAAATGGATTTTAATGCAATCAAGAACAACAGCTTCTTTCTATTTTTTCATGTGAACTGATTTACGACAAACTTTTATAGCGTGTATATGGGTCCTCATACGAATAAATCCCAATTGGTGGATTGATTTAAAGACAAAGACGGCCGCTGATAATCTTACGTTAAGAAGGAACGTGTGCTTTTAAGAAGACGATTTTGGTTGTTGTGTTTTTGGAGACTTTCAAACACTATATATCGGCAAGTCTTAGAGGTGAGCATATATATAGGACACGGAAATATTCTGACGGCAGGTTTGCGATGTCATCTTTTGTTAGTGGCACGTTCACGTCAAATTAAATAGCCATGACCAATAGCATCGCTCGGAAGCAAAATCAAAACATCATACAGTAACTGCGAGCTCAATTGGCTTCGTGAGAAGACAGATTCATTTTTTTTCGTTTTCCTTTTGCTTCCATTATACATGGCCTGAAAATTAAATTCTCAAAACAAAGTAATATAGGGTATTTGAATATCCATTCCAATAAAAATCACGCAAACACTCAATGACACATAACCAGTAAACACCATTTTGATCATATTCTTACTGTACACAACGGTGTGAAGATATCCACTCCAAGTCATCTCGGATTCCACACCAAGCAGCAAGATGGCAATATAGACAAGGATACAGCCCAAAATTAACAGATTGTTCAAATTTGGACTCGATAGTTTAATATATCTGTAAGACATAAATATTAAAAACAATTAAATTGTATTTTAATAAATATGTTTTTATATTATTTTGTTTTGTTTTGGTTTTCTTGGTTTGTTTTGTTGTTGTTGTTGTTTGCTTGTTTTTTTTGTTATTTTTTTTCTAAAATTCGAGAGGTATACTGTAAATATCTTAATTATTAAAAACAAATCACACTCGTTGTGTGAAATCCTAGTCAAAATGTTGTAAATCTTATTCATATCTAGGTACAATATATCGATTTTGTGTAGGATTTGAACAACTTTCCCTTTTCTTAGCAGATACGGTTTGTTCCATTTTCTAATAAACAATTTTACAATGCGTTTGACATAAATTTCTTCAACTATATAATTTGAACAATGCTCACACCAAGCTCAAATAGTTTTAACCTGCTTTTATAAACAATGCGTTCCAAGGAACAATAATACTTTTGTTTTTCATTGAAAAACTACAGAGGAAATTATTTAAAATGGTAATATGTGCAATTTCATATTAATTGTTAATATACTTACTTCAATTTCCTGTATCTAATGTTAAATGATAAAAATACAAGTGCCATTACAATCCCAAGAAGGGCAAGGATAGATGAGGCGAAATAAGCTGCAGGGTCGATGTGTAGACGCTTGTCAACAACAATAAGTCTATCTGAAGGTGGGCCGTCACCTGCAAACAAGCGAACACAATTGAATACACTTGGCGATTCAAAGTAGTCACCCGCTATTCTCATCAAGCGAAGAAATCATTGTAGGGAGGAGGAGAAAACGTTCAATGCATTTTTTCAGCTCATTTAAGAGAAGAATATTAGGATCTTCAAATTATTACATTTTGTATCATCCTTAAGTCGCCAATTTACAATTAAAATCAATTTAAAGGTGTAACAAGAGATTTCAAATAACAGATGTCCCTAAAATGTGAAAATTCTGATTTTTGCACTGGTGTAAAGCTTTCTATCAAAAATATCCCCAAATGAAATGATTAAGCTGAGAATTGTTTCTTTGGTACAAAAATTTTTAATTTCTAATATCCTATAGGAGCAAATAGGAAATTCAGCCTATGTTTTCTATTGAAATATAAGCATATACAAATCACCTGCTGTTTTCTTTTTTTATTTCTGTAGCCAAATAAAAGGTAGGGAATCTATTGCGTGTCTAATCTATATGAAATCACTACATATCACAGAAAATATGCATGACTTGAAATCTCTCGTTGCACCTTTGAGGAAAACAATTTCAAATTAAAAACAGACAAGAACAATTTTGACTTGTGATTCCCTGAATACTTCATAAAGTATCTTTATAACCCAAACGGGTAACAGACAGTAATTCTTTAAAGATATCGTCTGATTATTTTTCATGATGGGTGCCTTGGCCTCCCAAGGAATAATTTTCATATTTTTTTTTTCAATTATACCTATCGTGTTCCTATTGGAACTTTAGAAATTTGATTCTGAAAAAAATGCATTGCTCTTGCAAAAATGTAGGAACAAATTTAACATATTCACGCTGTCATTATGTTTAAAAGCTTTGATAATAAATATTGCTGATAAAAAAGTGCATCTATATTGCATTCAACTGCGATTGTATGATATGAAAAATGTTCAATTTACGAAAAACCCTTGGCCCATTAGCTGTTTATTACGTTGTAGGTATGTATTACTAGAAAACATCCAATTTAAAAATGTCTATTTACGGTCTTTTGTTATATGATTGAGTATTTGGGTGCAATTTTCTGCACTATGTAAAATCTTTCAATCCAAATCCGTTGCATTTTACTGATTGAATTGATTTGGATCATTCAAACATAAACGGCAAGTTCAAATTGTACCTTTTTAAATGTGTCATGCATATCTGACTGGATATTTGACACATATGCCGTATTGAAAGCCAACAGTGCAAATCAGGCGGACGTTTCTCTCTTAATACCTTACAGCAGTTACTGAATAAAATAAAACATAATTGCCTAGACAGGGACTGAACCCGAGACCAAGCTCTATACTGTAAGTGCTCTACCAAATAAACTGCTATATACTGATTTTGGTAGTCGCATAACACCAGAGTTCCTAGTTCGATTTGTTTTGTAGATGAATATTATCTTTTATTTTTTTTTAATGGGACCATTTTAACTGTAAACTAAATAAGGTATTTAAACGCCAGACATCAAGTCGAAAATCTCGACTGTGATCGTCGCCTACATTGGGCTGCATTTATTTACGTATTTGTTATTTCTACGTAAATAACATTCGTTGCTATATCTACGGAAATAATAATAAATGTTATTTCTACGTAAATATCAGTCGATGTTATTTACGTAATTTACGTTATTTACGTATTTTCGTAATATATATTTTACCTTTCCATTTGACTTCAGTGGTTCCTTCGACATCAAAATCTAGTCTCATGGTTTCCGGAAAGTAAAGCGCCACAAGTTTCATATCACCGCCTATATTAAACAATACAGCATAGTGTTTCATTCATTTTGAAGGTAAACACCTTACATACAAATAAATGTGCCGTTGTTTTTCTACACTAAGTGGTTTCGTTTTGTTATGTTGGTAATATCTGGATGTTTTTCACTAAGAAATATTGTTTAAAATCAATAAAAAAAATCGATTGCTATATTTCATCATTTTAACCAGGTTACCGTGTCTCTATTGTTAGATTCTCTTTTCCTGTCCAAGAGCACAATCAAGCATGAAACATATCTACACTTAACCATTCCCCCCCCCCCCCCCGGCGAACGGATACGATTGTCAAAATTATAACTTGATGTTCCCATTACTTTGCTTTGCAAAAAGATTTTTTCAAGATTCATTATTTCAAAAGATTCTAAAATATTCAAAATTTATTTACGATGATATTTCTATGTCATCATTTCGTCTATTCCTAATCACTGGTACATTCTTAAACTATTAAAAGTTTTTTATTCTTGTATCAACGATAGCTTGTGGATGTATGTAAAGAAAATCGGAGATTTGCGTTTATATCATTTACCGTAGTATTTAGCTAGTATAGTAATGAAAAACAAGGAAACCGTAAAGCTAGAAAGTCATGTTACATTTGTGTCACAAACTTTCAATTCTGAATCACTCTTCGTAAAAGGAAAAAAACACTGCCCCGCGATTATCAGTTCTGCTCTTTTAATAATTGCCTTTCATCGCACGTTGACCAATGACCACGAAAAGGACTTAACGAGGTGTGAAAGTAGGGCAGCGAAACATCAGCAGATACAGGGCAGCACGTCTCACTTTTAATTCCAAAAAGCCCTTTGGCGACTTTGACCAATTTAATGTCAAGAATTCATCGCATCCAGGTCACCGTCCGTGATCAAAAATCGTAGATTGTCCTCTTGTATGATACAACAATATTAAAATATATTACTGTTTTCAAGGCTTGTACAATTAGGGCATACAATCTGTAACCATGTAATTGAAATCAGAAATTACATGGGTGGAGTCTGCTGTCACTTTCGGCATTAGTGTTTTTATTAAGTAGTATTCAACGATATTTTCATGGTCGTTATTGTTTGCATGTCACTATTAAAAGAGTATATAAACAATACTTTCAGCCATTATTAATATCGACTCATTTTCGCAAATCTTACCTAAAAACAAGCAATTTCATTCTTTTCTGATGTATAATAACATTTAATAAAAAACGACATAAAGTCAAAATACACATCAAAACATAAATATATGCATGTATTTTTTTTTATCAACAGAAGAATTGTATTTTGTTCAAATATCTCTCTGCTTACTTTCTATCTTGTTAGTGATTAATAAATGAATTAATCAAATAAAGCTTTGCATTCGGCTACATTTTGCTAACTAAAAGTTAAAAAAATCGATGAGTTCCAATAAACATAAAGTGTTCTGTAGAATATCTGTTCTCTCCCCTCTAACATAACCGGAAGTGAACTTGAATGACATCGGAGTATATGAGTAACATAATTATATGAGTAACATAATCGCCACTGTCAACTCTCTCAGCCCCTTAATGAAATTCGTTACGTTTATTGAACTTCATTGATCGTTTGGCTGGTTTCCTGAAGGTGATAACGATCAAGAGGCAAAAATTATCATAATTTTGAACAATTAGGATTTGAATTTCGTACAGATAATCTAATTTAGCCTTAATTCTAGAAACAATCCTGAGGAATTCCCTGCATGTATTTTCTTTTCATTCAAAATGGTTAAACGGTTACCGCGGTACTTTAAGCGTTTCTGCAATTAAACGGAATTGTGCTGCCCTATTAAGATATATTGTGTCATTGTACCTTTGAACCAGACATGTAGCAGACATTACCGGAGGCACAGTGTTGGCAATATCTTGTTCAAAACACCTCTTGCGGTATTTAATTGGCAAAGCCAAAGCACAAAGTGCATTGGATCCAATTGTAAAAGTACAATGAGAGTCGCTTCACGTGAACTAGATATTTCTCTTTCAAGCCAACACTGGGGGTGTCCTATGTTTAGCACAATTTCTTTACAATTTTGCAATGCAAGTAACGTTGTAGACAAATGGCTAACATTTCCACCGTGTGGCCTCTCACATAATATTACCTTGATTTTGCCAAAAGCTGGAAACTCCGTAACGATCATGTCCACGGAAAGAAACCGGCCCCTGCGGAACAGCATAGAACTTGATTAGTATATCAGGTAGCGCACAGCTTTATTTTTTTAACAAAGTTTATCTTATACTATTGTAAATCAGAATACAGAGCAAAGCAAAGAAATGTTACCGTTAACCTCTTTCCATTATTCACTAATCTACCTATATAATTATTCGAGACAGGATGAGGGAGTTAATTGCGCGTGCTATGTAATTTGATACTACAGACGCGTATCATGATAGGCGTAGGCGAACTCGATTGCTGAAAATAGTCAACACGTTTCGAAGCATATTCTGTTGGAGTGAAATATCATTCTCTTTAGTTGAAAACCCGAATTTAGTACTTCATTTTGACGTTCTTAAGGGTTTGCACTAGATTATTTGGAGTGCATCTTGGATCACCTATTTAAAGAAAGCTACGAGTAGGCACGATTTTAATTCTTTTGATCAGGTTTTTGTATGTATCGACCCCTCATAAAAAAACATTAATTTTAGGATTTTTTTTAATTTAGTATTTTGGAAAGTTATTAAGTTATTTAAGTAAATTAATAAATTAATAAACGTCTGATTTGTGCTGTACTAAGTTTCATATTCCATTCTTGCTGTTCTTATTTGTATCAAGAAACATACCACATACCACATACCAAGAAACATGTAAAAAATAGGGGGTAAATTATGTACAGGGATCAAAAGTGAAGCAGGTCTAATTGTTTTGAAACCTACACCAACTTATTCATCTGGTCATGAGGATTAAAATACGCTCATAATGGTTCAAGGTCATCCTGGGGTAATTTTTTCAAAGTGCACTGATTTAGACGAAACTTTCAAATTGTTTGTCTGGTCATATCCTTTAACAGAAATGCATATTTTCTCGGCATTTGACATTTTAGTATTTGAATTAGATGGTAAGTATTAAATTTATTGAGACCCCCATAAGATTATGTAGACCATTGTAACATTTTCACCTCTAATTGGGTGACCAAATGGTGCAATTAGTGCAAGTATTATATTTTTCGGTCCTGGGGGACTATATGGAGAATTTGGGACCATTTTTTTTAAAAATCGGAGCATTCTGAAAATGTTACCCCAGGATGACCATGAACCTTTACTGCCCTATAAGTATAAACCTAAAACTACAGATAGGACAAATCATATCTTTGTTTAATGTTGATATAGATTTCAGTACTATTGTACCTACTTTTATTCCCCCGTACAAACTTTACCTGCCTGCAAATGTATTGTTACCCGCTACTTATACTGCTAGACTTTTGATATGTTATTCTCTCGTCATTCTTAAGTATAAAATCACCATTTGTTTCACCAAAATTATTTTGAGGTCAAACCATTTTTTTTATTTAAATTTCTTGCACTAAATAGCTTAAAATATCCCCCTCCCCAGAGCCTCCCCAAGGCAATCACGTTTCATACTGACTGACATAAACGAACGTAGTACGAATAATAACTCATTGTTGAGTAAAAAGGGAAACAGTCCTCCTCTGCTGAGTAAAATTTTAGAATGAAGATGAGGGTGGACCTGTAAATGATTCTAGCAGGACCTATGACTTTGGTACAATTATAGCCAGAGTAAGTTGAGTAAACCCATCAGTGCATAGGGTTGCTCAACTTTCACTAAGAATGTATTCAACGTGCAAGTTAGGCAGGTTCCTTTTTTCACCCGCATTAAAACGTGTTTAAAGTATAAGACGTCGAATTGGTCGCCTAAATTATTAGTAGCGATGTTGCGTAAACCCATAATCGTCTAACGCGAACACCTATTCTTACGTCTGTCTATTCAAAATCTTGTCACAGGAGAGTGATTTTGAATAGACAGGCGTTTGAATATCCGTTCGCGTTAGACATTTATGGGTTTCCATAACCTCGTATTGCCTTTGACTATAGCCGAAACCTAAGCCCAATATTCGGTATTGCAACTAAAATGAATGAACCGCGACATCCTCAGAATAGTTCATGAATTCAACGATGTCAAAACTTTATATCTATCATGTCACATCTAATATCACCATAATCATTGAAAACATAATAATCACACTTTGGAT
Source organism: Ophioderma brevispina (assembly GCA_023653785.1). Classification (NCBI taxonomy): domain Eukaryota; kingdom Metazoa; phylum Echinodermata; class Ophiuroidea; order Amphilepidida; family Ophiodermatidae; genus Ophioderma; species Ophioderma brevispina. Next base: position 28,560 of record JAMKCH010008710.1, read on the forward strand.
TCCAAATATTTAATATTAATATTTTTACTTTTTTTATTTTTACCTTTATTATTTTTACACAATGTATAGCCTTTCACTTTGAGGAGAAATTCCTACCATTTTATGATCCGAAATCTATGAACAGCGTATAAATCTTACATGATATCATGCTAAAAGGTAAGTGCAGCTATAACAATTTTACATTGTAACTTTGTTTTAATGAGTCATTATGTTGATGCAACTTTGTGGAATAAACTGGATGAAAGAGGGAGTTTATCTTTGGCCAATATGTCACTAAAAATTCTAAGAAGTGAAATATTTCCTTTTATTTTCATATCAAAATTTTTAAAAAGAACATGTTGGAAGCAAAAATATTTACTATAATGCAGGACATACTTTAGTAGTTCAAATGTGTCATTCATTGCGTACAATTGTCAATAAGTCAGAAAATCTAATTAAAATTGTGTCACGAGTGGATCGGCGACTTTGATAGAGGCAAGTTAGAATGACTATATTTGGCACTATATTAGAATAACATGCAGTGGTAAACACCCGGAGAAACTGGAGCAGTGTGCAACACCAAAGATGCGGAATAGATTTGTTTAATATGATGTAAAGCATTCAGGTATTTCCGTCAATGCCACGGACAGTGCCAAATCTAGCAGCATTTTTTAATCATCCATTTATATTAGATTTGAATTGCTAGTAATGTATCAAAATTAATTTGCATTTGTTGGCTTCACTGATCATGGTATAAAGGAATCAGGGTAAAAAGAAAAAAACAGTAAATTATAATGATAAGATAGGAGCTATTTTATCTTACCGAAACCCCAATAAATCGAGTGTCTTTGAGAATGTTGAGAAACAATGAATTCATGGCAGCGTTTTGGTATGTAAAGTTGATTAGAGTAGAATACTTGTCTAAGCTTGAATTCCCATCCACATTTCCATCTGTTCCAGACATGTTCATCTTTTCCATGGCTGTTTTGAGTGTGATTGCGATAGTCCAGGCAGCATCGTATGTATTGGAAGCATATGTACTTATGTGGGGAAGGCCTCGTGCTGTAAACTCCTCTTGAAACTCTTTTGAAGTCTGCCAAAGGTAAGCCAAAGCATAAGATATTTGAAAAACATTGATCGTCCTCTAAAAGATGTCATCAAAAAACAAATAGGAGTCAACATTTGGTACTTAGTTAAGTGTACGATGAGGGTAGGTTATGTTCACAAATCGTCTGCACAAGTTTTCTTTGGCAAGAATAGCAATCATTAAGTGCTACCCAAAGGATAGGTTACATGTTTTAGCTTTCATGCTGCTAAGAATGGGTAGACGTTTCATATAGAAGTCCCATGGATGCAAATGAGGTATTACAATTGATTCCGTCATGCGCTGTATGATGTTGTGCAGTAGCGCTTGACGGAATGAATGGCAATACCTCATTTGCATCCATGGGACTTCTATATTAAAACGTCTACCTAAGAACGATGGAGACTTCGAGGAAATAGTGTTTCAAAACACATTTTAAACATAAATGCTTCAAATTTAAGATTAAATTAATCCTTTTACTTTATTACGTATATAAATGATGTTGTTATATACATTGGATTATTATTATTATTCGTTTACATATTTGTCATATAATCACAGTTAAAGTCTACTTGACATAAAGGTATATGCAAAAATGGTTGTTGTTTGTTTTTCGTTTGGTTTTTCTACTAAAATATCTGACGTATAAACACTGCACATACAGTTTCTTTGTGGTTTGCAATCGAATTAATACTTCACCACTGTAGTGTTGATAATCGAAGAATTGTCAGCTGAATTTCTAATAGCTAGACAATGCAGCATCGCGTACGATTTTACATTAATTTATAGTCATGTACATACTGACTACAACAGAAAACACGCGTCACTGCGTCAGGAAAAGATTTTTTTTCTTTCTGTGTAAAGTGGGGATATACCTTTGTTGTGCAGATACGCACTGCAAATTTCTCTGAACTTTGAATACCACATCCACACAGTTTTAGTATGATAACATTAAAAAGTAGTTTGGACCGTATTGTATCACACTACCACATTATTATCACCAAGTTTTTGCTACGAAGAGTTTGTAGTCAATTTCACGATTGGTAATTTAAGTCCCCGTCGATTTCTAGATGAGAGAAACCATAACTCTGCATAATAATACACATTTGACCTAATTTGACCCCGGCATGACCTCGACCTATAATACTTTGTCTTAAGAATCATTACCACCAAGTTTTATTAAAAAGAGACTTTGCAAATGTGAGGATTTAACATGTTAAAATCACCTGGGCAATTGATCCCTATATGGCATTGATCCTAATGTCTTGAATTATTTTTATCACCTAACCACAAAAATTATCGAAAGCAAATTTCATTAAGATTGGAGTAAGACGTTGCAGAAGAGGGGCTTCAGCATTCCAGGCTACCAATGCAACTTATTTTTTTCAGACCCACATACTCATAACACAATACAGATTTTATAACATTCGACAGTGTGCCAGGCAGAACCAATATTGCAAATGTGATAATGGTAAAGAATTCCTCCGGAACAGCAGGGAGAGATTCATGGTAAGAAGTCCGATTTTAGATGTAGAAGGAAACCAAAGTTCTAGATCGGCAATAATTGGCTTACGACACTGGCTCAACTTGAAATTCGAACCCGCGACGTATTGGTGATAGATTGTCGGCGTTTCCTGGTCCCCATTCAACAGAAAAAATTCAACAATATTTTTCAATTTCAATTCGGCTTTACATAACGCTCCTTGATAACCAAGAAAACCTTTAAAGGGAGCTGTATTCCATTGGAATCCATTTTAGCTCCGGGACGGATTAGAATGACAAGGTGTTTTCACATCCTTTAAGTCTCTTTTCGAGACTGACTGCGATTTGCAAGCGATGTGCAAGTTATTTTCGTCTCCACTGAAGGCCGAGGTGCTTGTGTGGGGGAGAGAGGGATCCCGATGTTAAGAATATATATCTGTATATCTGTACCAATAAGATCCCAAACCGCTGAGAACCCAATTATATCCTAGCAAATCATTGGTCCTAAGGGGATTCGAAAGGGACTGTTTGCACCAAAGGCACCTTCACCACTATATTGCGTTCTTTCGCGTCAATTTGATTATAATTAAATATGATTTACGGAAATTAACGGTTTTGATTTCGTACAAAAGTCAATATACAATCAGTCGGTAAAGGATTGTTCATTTCAATTGGGAAAGATAGTAATTAATCATTCAACTTTCTAATTCTAATAACCCCATCACGCGCATGATTGAAATACTCACTTTTATCTATTAATTTTATGCATTACATACTCTTGGGTAACCAAGGGGAACGATGTAAATATTAATGATAAATAGAATGTAAACACATCTGAAATATATCTAAACAGGCAGTAAGGCGAATACCCGATACTGTTTAATTCCAAAATTCCTGCGGGCAGGAGGTAATCATGTAAAGCTTAACCCCAGGTAATACCTACCAAACCTGATACTGATTTTCTATCATCCGTGTTGGTATTGAGACTATCAACAGCAAAATAGCCTTCGACGACCATGGCTAGTTGCTCAGAAGTACACGATGTGTCGTTCTTGCCTTCCCACCACCGTTGCTGATACCATCCTAATAAGAACCACAAGTACTTCGCGCCGTACATACCTCTCTTGTATGCCTGTAATGTAGAAAAAATATGGCTTTGTTGAGGAACCCAAAGGCCCTCTAGAAGACCATGGGCGCTCTTTCTGGCACCGTAGTTTCTTTAAGGTATTAGAATTAGATCAAGAGACGTATGGTGTACTGTTGAGTCCTAAAGATTTCTTTAAATGTTAACCGACATTCCATAACGTCATTGGGCACGAAAACCTCCTATGTGGATTTAACATTTGAAATCAAAACCTCCCATATGACAATTCTCTCAAGCGAGCTGTCTGCAACAAAAGACATTGTGCATAGTAAACATCCTGATGTACAAAAGTTTATTCCAAAAGTAATTGCCTTGATTTCAGTCAATTTTGAATTCAGAGTGAAAAATAGGACGTTTTGATGTTGCCAGTAAATCTAGACAATGAAGGTTTTGAACAGTGTGGCCCATATTCATATAGGGGGTTTAAAAGATCAAATTCACATAGGAGGTTTTCCTGCTCAGTGATAGTTACAGATTAGGGCAGATTCAAAGCTCAACCGCAGGTTGACCGGTGGTTTTTGAAGGAGGATTCATGTTTCATTGTTCACAATAATAGAAACCTCTTCCTAACGGAAAGAACCGAGCGCAATCAGCGAGCGACCAATGGTAAAGTTTTCAAGCAACCCCTTGCCTATTTGAATATTAGCCCTTTTCGAGTTCAGACATCGCATGCGCAGTCAGGTGGTTAGTGGAAATGATGTGTACTTCAGGATGAATATTGGAAAGGTCAGAGCAGAATAACGCGAATTTGACCAAAGATGCAACAGTAAACCATACCCGCATTTCTAGAATTCCCGGCACAAGCTTGAAAGTGGTTCTTCACCATCTAGTGACATAGCACTGTGCATTTGTTGACAATCGTCTACCCATGAAGGGGACGCCATTCAAGTTGTACAGGGATCACCGTGCACCGGAAGTACACCATTCCTACTCAACCAAAATGTCGGACATGCACAGTAAGAACTGTGAAAGGGCCTATTTTCAACTAAATAAGTAAACTCTTCTTACCGAAACATTACACAATATGCTCTTGTGAATACTACCCCATCTCTGTTGACGACGACAATGTTACATTTTTCAACAGCAAATCAGTTACGCGCATAAAATTAAATCCTGGCTTTCATCATGGCTTAATTTTTTCTATTCTCTTCATGTTACATTAACTAACGACTACTCTCTCATCTAATATGATTACGCATTTTACGTACCTCACAAAATACTCTTCTTGCAGCATTCTCTTGAAAACTTCCAAAAATTATTCGAGCATCGGTTTCCTTTAAAAAAATACATATCACTATTACACATTCTTCATATCAGTTATACCGTTAATGTGTTATTTTGTTTGATATTTAATGCCCGATTTCCGTTAATGTTATCACTCAAGATTTACTTGTAATATGCTGTAAATACGAAATTAAGGTTGTTTTAATTTTTGGTTTAGTATTCTTTCTTGAATTGATTGATATATAATATTTTCCTTTTCCGAATATGTTTCGTTAATACTTCCGAATATTAACAAAAGATAGGCACTGAGAATGGTTTTATATAAAAATCAACACACTGGTCATACACGTAGGAGTTTAATGGGAACATACGTATATTACATAATATTAGAATGGAGAAAAATCGAGGAAAAAGAAATTACATAAAAATGCTTTGTCCTTTGGTACCATATTTAAGACATGTCTTCAACAATAGAAGTCAAAGAAAGAGACACAATAAAAACATAATTTAAGACACGAAGACATGTCCTCCAAAATGTCTAAAAATTGGCTTCAAAGACACATCTTACGAAACTGAAGTGTCTTGGATGAAAATATGACTTGTGTGGTTGGGTGTCTTGCATAGAGACATGACATTTGGACATAGAGACATGACTTTGCGTCTTACTAGACACGTGTCTCTAAACTGGCTTCACGTGCGTCTATTTCCAAGACACCATTTTACAGTGCTAACATGGTGAATAATTCGATCACGGTATCAGAACTACGATTATTCATGACAGCAAGATGGATTTAAACGAAGCAGGATTGACACACATGATTTCTGGGTATTGAGGCAAAAAATCTCCTGTTTGAGTTATGATCTGGTTGTTGTAGATTACTTGAAAGACAATCTATCTTATCATGCTCCGAAATGAAACTTCTGAAGTCGAAAACTCTTTTTGGTGAAAATTATGAATAGAATATTTTACTTCTTAAGGTCAAATGCTAAAAAAAATCTGCGTGCATTATACAACCATTGCACATATTTAAAGTGTCTCAGAAATGGTATTATAAACACGTACTTACCAATAAGTTTTCAATTTGAGGTCCAGGGTCGTCTACGAAACTCTGTGTAGAAATGACTGTTATGTTCGCCCCTTCCGTTTGGAAATATTGAATTGTTTTGGACATTGCCTGTGTTACGAATCAAAATTACACAGTTGTTGGATATGAAATTAAATTAATTTTAGTATTTTAAGCACAAAATTAATTAATAAACCCACAGATAAACAAGTGATTTGCGAATGATATCTACAGAATGTTACTATGGATAAGTCATTATTATAACAAAATCAAAGTACACATTGCATTTTGAAGGTCTTTTGACAAGCCATATATGCACATGTTTTTCTTACCCAATGTTATATCGTGATATACACGTTTAGCTAAGCTTATTGTTAACGAAAAATATCAACGATTATTTTACCAGCGAAAAAAGTTCTTCCTCTTGTATAAGGGTTGCCACTTCTGTCCAATTAAAGTGCTTGATGATAGTAGCTCGGGCGGCGTTGTGGGATGTATCCGGCGTTACCGTCCGAAAGAAGTTCCGTGAATACCTTTTTTCGGTAAGTGCCGCCGAGGTAGATGCGTATGAAATCTGTAAATATAACGTAGGTAGCAGTATTTAAATGTTGTTTATAAAGGAAATATCATTATGCAATTTTCCCACAGAGTACGTCTCCACGATAATATATATGTAACTTTCAGGGATTTATTACCTACAATTTTAGTAGTTTGGTAGCGTTACACAGAGACGGCTTTTTGTTATTTTGTTCTCATCTTGTTTTATGTCATATTTGACTATACTTCCAACACACGATCATTTAGTCAATGGTCACTAAGAATCCGGAACCTTGAGCATGGTTTCATTAAGATATCTCTCGGGGTCTCTGTGACGTGGTGGGTTAAAAAGATTACAAATCTAAACTACATCCTTGCTTTATAATGACATAATTTGTAAGGGTATGCCCTTACATGCTTTCTAAAATTCGTATTGATTGATCCAATTTTGTCAGACGATTCCCTTTGTGTTGAATCATAGAGAATTAAAAACATGTTTCTTAAGATATATACAATATAAAATCTCTATTGACGTCATATGCATTATGCTATATTTTTGTACGGTAAAAAATATAATGATAAAATGACAGATTTGTCGTATTCCCGCGTTCGTATTTGAGAAATACATAAGTCAAGGGCATGGTATTTGCCCACTAAGGTAGGGCCCCGGGGACAGGTGTCTTTCGCACAGTTTGCTACCTGAAATCCAATGCAGTCCATATGTTACTTGTCGTAAATAGTTGAATAAAATTGAACGATTTGTATAACTAATTATAATACTGTTTGAAACACTTCTATGATATATATTGAACAAGGGTACAAGTTTTTAAAAAGACAGTGATTTTGTTGCTTTAAAGGTTCATCACTAAAGTTATATCACAATAACAATTGCTTGTTATCGTGTGCATATTTGGATGTTAAGTGTGAGACACAATAAAACAATACACTGCAAAGGAGCTATATATATAAAAGAACAGACGAAGAACGCATTCACAATATAACATATTTATAGAACACCTCCACAACTCATCCACAACACATTCAGAAGACTTTAAAACAATGATACGTTCTAAGAATTTGTTCGAAATATGTTCTGCATCCGAACACATCAGGACGCTTCATGTGTATGGAAATTTGCCAGAACACACGACGTATTTGGGTATTTGAAAATTTTCTTCATCTGTACATTTGAACATGTATATTGTGTTGCGTTTTTACTAAAGGGCATGTTGCATGTGTACTGTTAAATGTTCATTAAAAGGCGTCATTTTAACTGTCAGCTAGGACTCAGAACAGTTAAAACGACTTTTTTACAGTTATTTTCATGTTTCGAGTCCCGGCTGACAGTCAAAACGACGTTTTTTAAGAGTATTTTTAACAGTGTGTGCTTTTATATGTCCGATGTCTTTTTCTTTAGCAGTGTAGATTATGGCATAAAAGTAAGAACAAACGTAGTGGTGCGTGTGTATGTCTGTAAATGTTAATATGCGCCTTCGTGAGTATGTGTAGGTGTGTAAATCAAAGGTCTACAACCTTTGCATATTGTGTTTCGTAATACGAAATAAAGATACAAATCTATGCAAAATTTGGTATTTGATTTGCAAGTTTATATCCACCTTGAGGTTTACTGGATGAAAACCAATCGTCCTCAGGGTTAGCAATTTGATCCAGCGGTGGAAATATCATCCGTCTGCTTCTGCATCTAGACTCCACTTTCAAAAACTCTGCATTCACCACGTGTGAACCTCGATCTTTTGGTAACCTTGCACTTTTTGGCATTACCATAATAGACCATACAACATTCTAGGCAAACGGGTAATATAAAACAAGACACCTAACATCGATCCAAACCATCTCGCGTGCAAATAGAAATCCCTCATCCTTTTGACCATGAATCGCAAATCACGCATGAAGTGCGGTCGATGGCTACCATCTTCGGGGATTCAAAACTATTTTAGGTATTCGTGTGTGGTGAAAGGGTGAAAGGAAATCAGGAAAATAATACTTAGTTTACGCCAAATAATGATCTATTAATATACATTCAAGCAAAAGCAATTAAAATACGGTTGATTGATTAAATCTAAGGCAGTCTCATGCAGGTTTTCCTGAGTCATTCAATAATTTGCTTGGGCTATGTTGTTCTGTTCATTACACACAATGAGGTTAACACCTCGGTCAGCTAGGGAACAAACTATATCTCTGATGTATCTCTTTTGGAATCTAGCATTAGGTACCACATAATCCAAGGTCGTGTGTTGCATAACACTACATGTGTAATGGCTTTGAAATGCCATTGCAACTGAAAAGGATTAAAAGATAAGCTGACCAACAACGATTTGCTTGTCTCTGCTTTATGTTATGCAACACACAACCTTGAATTAAGGGTATTTACTGCCAAACGAAATGCAAATAGAGACACATGTAAGAATACCTAAATACTCTGGCTGACTGAACTTGTCAAATGAAGTGTTAAGAGTCCGTTTAGTTGTAACACACGTCTGGAAAAAGGGAAAGTTAATTTCAACGACCAGACTAGAACGTCTATTACAGGATGCCTCAAAATAGGGTTATCGGACCCCACTTTAGTGTTTAGAGCTGTACTCAAACTGTGTTAATTTAGACAGAGAGCCACTTGCTGCTAGCAAAGTTACTGAAATATAAAATAACTATAACATTACGCCGCGCGCAAGACTTGATAAATTGTACTCCGTGCTTTGCAAGTGCAAGGCTCATTCTGTTGGTCGGAAGTATTTCGGTGAATTTGTATAAAGCATTACTTCCTGGGATGGGCACAAGTATTAAATTCCCAAGAACTGCGCTAAACCAATCTACATAATAAGTACGAGCAATGTCTGCATTAGACATGTGTTTCTTCGATGTCCAGACGCAGTCAATGGCGGCCAACCCTTATCCAACGGTACAGACTTGAACGAGCCTATTCGGTACAGCAACAGAAACAGTAACACATGTTATTTTTCGTTTCAAAGTGATTATTGTATACATAGTTGGCCGTACAATGTCTCTAAATTTACGATCTTTCACGTTTATGAAGAGCTAATTATATAAATGAGTATCTGAGTTCCTTCTGCAAGAATCTTGTCAAAGAATGTCAGAAAATGCTGAAATATAGACCCGTACCATTGACAAACAAAAACCAATATTTCAGTTTTTTTATTAAAACTAATTGCGCACGTGCGACACGTTTTCGTGTCCACCGTACAATCTTTTTACCGAATGTCCTTAATTGAGATATCGATCAATTACTGTGAACTTTTGAAGTGAAGATGCGATAGTTCTAAGATTTGTAGTTAACAGTTTAATTATTTTTCAAATCGTTTACATGTTGAACAATTTTAAGGCGTTATTCACACAAATAATACAAAACACATCCTACGCTGGAGTTGATTTTCCAACTTCAACAGTTTTGGAATGAAAAAACTGCCTGATAACGATTTAAGTACTCATTGTAAAGATTTCTCGATTACGTGTTAAACCAAAGGCAATGTCCAAATTTATTTTTGTATGTATGTAATCGTACTCTCTCTTGCTTTCCAACTCTCTCTCTCTCCTCTTGCCTTTATCTTTCTCTATCTTCAACACAGTCAAGTCACTGGTGTAACTAGCATGATTCCCTCCAATTAGAAACCTTTGTTTTCATTTAGCGGATGTGTTTTTCTCCATCATTTTATTCTCTTTATGGTATGACACATGGCAACTTAAAACAGACTCTCAGACTGAAGTCAATCGTCTGCAAATGCGGGTCACATCCTCGAACCCCTGATGAACGCCCAGACATGACTAGCGAAAGAGACATGTGACTTTTAATAGGATATCGTAATCGTGCTAAATATCAATACTGATTATCATGACCAGAACGTGACCAATCTGCTCGACGTCTAGCTTTACAAATATTGCATTAGCGAATTAATTTAATATTAATCTTAACAAATCACTGTGCGAATACCCAAAGGGCTTCATTGCAGGATATCAAGCAAGTGAACGCTCAAAGGTATCAAGATTTTGTATATTCAAAAATGAGAGACAGAGAACTGAAACAAACGGGGAAAAAAGGATCACCATTCAATCACGTGATACTACCGTTACGTAGCACAAAATGAGTATGTGTGGACTACTAAGTGTTTATTTTACATTTGTAAAAGTAAATTATGAGTGTTTTTCAAGAAAATAAAATATTATTCTAAGGTCAATTTTAACTATGCATTACGAAACGATACTGAATTCGGTAAGGATATTTCGACGGAATATACAACATGAATTCGATGGAAAGGCACAATTATTTTGTTTATTTTACGTTTGTAAAAGTAAATTATGAGTGTTTTTCAAGAAAATAAAATATTATTCTAGGGTCATTTTAATTGTTATGCATTACGAAACGATACTGAATTCGGTAAGGATATTTCGACGGATTATAAAACATGAATTCGATGAAAAGGCACAATTAATCAAGATAGTTGCAATCTCGCAAGGGTCTCAATTTCGAGCAGTCATGTTACTTCTAAACTGTCAATAATGTTTTAGTGTTCTTGCTGTCAATGATTAACTAGCTCAAACAATCATAAAGGTCAAATTAAAACAGTAATTATACATAAATAGACAATAAATGCATATTTTGATAATTTGTTGAGCATTTAAAATAGTTTCTTGTGGTTGTAGGTCCTGCCAACAGGGACCACAAATTGGGCGTGGTAGTACATGAATAGATTTGATTTTGAAAGAGGCACATGGTGTTCATACATCAAATGCACCCTGATTGTTATTACATAATTTTAGTCCACAGTTAAGGTAAAGAAAGAAATATAACCTACCATTGTAAGATTCCAGTAAGGTATGATTTGTGCAACATGTTTGGAAACCTGAGAACAGGAGCAGCCCAGTAACATTGTCATGGTAGGTTTACGGTAGAGCTGGTCAAATAACGCATCTGCTCCAACACCCGTATGACACTGTAATAGAAAAAAGATATATGAGCCATTTGATTCGAAATGTACGTAATGACATGCAAGAATCTTGTCAAAGAATGTCAGAAAATGGTGAAATTTACACACAAACAAGTTAACGGAGGTATACTTGTGTGACTTTTCTTTTGTTAACATTAGACACACAAGTAGCAAAAATAGACACACGAGTCATGACGAATTAAAGCAATACATAAGAAATGGAGTCACACACGTATACATTAGCACAGACAAAGAAAACCAATATTTCAGGTTTTAATTATGTACCTAATATCCGTAATTGCGATATCAATCAATTACTGTGACTTCTGAAGTGAAGATGGGATAGTTCTAAGAGTTGTGGTAGTGGATCATGCACATACATGGGCAAAAGTGAAACATGGCTGAAGCTCCGAGTTTGTTAAAGTTATCTTTGATTTTGAAGAATGATTTGAAGTATCACAGTAATACGAAATGAGGAAAATACAAGTATTTGCGGACAAAACGGAGAATAAAATAAAGGTCAAAGCCATGGAGTGATAGGCAGAACAAATTAGAAAAGGCTCAGGGGGCGGGCAATCTTCACAGTATTGTATAACACTAGAGTGTTTCAATGGGGTCATTTCGCCTTTCTAATCATTGCTTATATCATGTATTATAAAGTCAAATGTGAGTTATTCACAACTGTTATGTATGTTGCATTTTACGAATCAATATCATTGCCAGTATTTCTAGACTTACGAAGGCAAACGAACTCAGCCTGCTGCATAGTCCATCAGCGGTAGAACCATAGACATTGTATATGACCTTGCAAAAGAGACTGCACGAAATCTTTTGATGGTTTCTCTATATGCAACATTGACCTGCTGATTCCAAATCTTGATGATGCAACTTTTGTACCCTTGAGCATTTTGAGAAAGGACGGAGTAAAACAACAGGGGTAAAATTTGTAAACGTTTCATACGAGATTAAAAGGTGTACTGACATGTTCATCTGGTTCAAAGGATTAAAAAAGGTGTAGTTTGCTATATCTAGGACAAATAGTTTTAACACAGTAGGCTTAAAATGGTTCAAAGTTCACCCTGGTTACAAAATTATAATCCACTGGCACAGATTACTCTCAAATGGGCTGAAAGTCTTCATGCTTATAGATAGCAATGTAAAATACATGTTATATGGTTTGTTTGACATTGGGGATATAATAAGGGGAAATAGTACTAGGATAAGCACTCTGGCCTCTGTTAGATATCTCTGAGCTGATTAACATCAATAAATGTATATTTCATGTTGTAACATTCCCATGGGAACAAATTTTAATCAATTTGAAACCAATCAGATCAATATAAATTTATACCCCATTATGACCTTGAACAGTTTTTGGTCTCTCGTGCAAACACAAAATGTTGTAGATATAGGAAACTATTCCTTTTTTAATCCTTAGAACTAGATGAACATGTTTATACACCTTTTAACTCCATATGAAATTATTACAAAATTTGCCCCTGTTAATTTACTCCCTTCCCTAACTCAAATACTCATGGATGACAACATTGCATCATCACGACCTGGAATCAGCAGGTATAAATGTTGGCCAGAAACCATTTTGCAAGGATTATGATCATACACGCTACAATAAAACAATCTAGTTCACCTGCACGCTGACCTGATAAGAGTGATTCGTAAAAATATCATGCACTCGTGAACAACGGAAGCACTCTGTTTGGGAAATAATCACTGCCGTTAATGTAACATTTACATTTTGTACAAACTAAATTAGTTGCCAGAGGATGGACAAATACTGTTTTGTTTGTTTTTGTTTGTTTTTTTTTCGTTTTGTTTTGTGTTTTGCTTTGTGTGTGTCTATACGGTTTTGTATTTGTTTGTTCGTTGTGTTTGTTCATTTTGTTTTGTTTTGTTTTGTCTTTTGTTTTGTTGTTTTGTGATTGTTTCGTTTTAATTTTTTTCACAACTAAATTATGTGAAAACTGCATAAAATTAAAGAGTAATAATGTTTTCATACTTCATCGCCAGACGTCGCTCGACGCTAGCTGATTGCTTTTCACGCAACGCATATGCTTATGGATCTGATGCGCAAAGTATGTTATAAAGGCCATCATCGGCCGATGTCAATGCAGAAAGAACCCATAATGTCCGCTGTCAATATTTCTTCAATAATGGTGTAGGATACATGAAAGTACATATTTCTAGAAAGAAAAGGACCCCTGGCATCCAACAACAATGACCAAATATTGATAAAAGTCATGCTTGTAAAGAAATCTCCAACAAATTTGACATTTAGATTGCGGAGAGCACATTTTGTTGGGTTGGGTTATTATTTTCAATTATTCATGTATCCAAAATACAAAACCTGACTGCTTATCTCATTTGTTAAATTGTTTAATCCGAGTCTGGATTTATAGCGAGCAATTTGCATTTTATTTTATTTTTGAAATATATCGTGTTTTATTGCACTAGAAACGTGTTATTGTATCGTCTCACAAGGAGTATCTGTTATATTACATTTATTAATGCAAAGTTCAATAAGCGATTATCCAATTTCAATGATTCAAGCACACTGTGACTTCTTTTGTTACACTTCTTCCTAATTTATTGCCTTTTTTATATAGATAAAATTTTTTTTTTTTTTTTTTTTTTTTTTTTTTAATATTGTTATTCTATAACCATTTCGTTGATTCGAGCCGTGCAGTGGGTTGTGTTTTTGAACATCATTATTGGAATACGCGCTATATTATGTCGTTAAATAAAACAATCACCGTGCGTTTGTAGGATGGATGGATGGATGGATGGATGGATGGCTGGATGGATGGATGGATGGATGGATGGATGGACGAAAGATTTGAACATTTTTAACATTTATTTTTGTCAGATTATGAATTGAAAAACAAAATCGGGACAAAACCTGGCTGACATAAAGCATAAAGCACCCACATTCTATGAAATTATCACACAAGCCGTGGAAAGCCTGGTTTAATACGGTCGATCTCTTTAGGTATATTTTAGTCTCATATAATATGTTATTTTCCAGGGAAATTAATGTACTCGGTAGAATATATAATAATGTACACAAATATCCTCGAAATATTTTTGTCAAAAAATGAATGTCCAAAATTTCAGTTGATTCTGATAGTGCGTTTTGATATTATTAGCAAATGTTTGTGTCACAGTAATCTGTGTTGAAATCTGTGCCACTTCTACGGACAGTTTTCAAAAGTAGATCGAATAGAGCGCTTGCAGCTGAGTTCAATAGATTAACTTTGCCAGTGCTGTCTTCCAGTACAACCCAAACACGCAGAGAACACAAAAAATCACCTGCAGAAATATCTTAATGTTAAGGGTAACCAGGTGCATGTATTGTAATTCTCTGCATGGTTCGGAGACAAACAAAAATCCATTCACTTCCGTGAAATGACCCTATACTTAAACCAACGGTTTAGGTTACCACCCCTTTCAATTGCCCTTTTAAAAGCTGATTCATAGATTTCCAGAGGATTGCGCCCTCAAATTTCAAACAAATCCTGTTTTGTACATACATAATGCTTGTCCACATGAGTAAAAATCACCGTGTGAAATAGCTAACCGTCAAATCGTTGTCCATCATATAGCTAGAAGCAATTACAAGTTGGTTATAACAATCCGGACGGAATTGTATGTTCTACACACTATCCTATGGTTCTCTTATACTATAGATAAATATGAGCATTTTAGGGTGACCATCTTTAGGTCCGTTGATTTTTTTTAATTAATACACAAAAACATATATTTCGAAATCTCTGAGTTAGCCTTTAATCTAAGAACATAGTTGTCTTACTTGGTCATTGACAAGTAGACAATTCACCAAATACATTTTAGATAGAACATTTTATCCCATTGATATATAAAATGCAGCCAAAGGAGAGAGAGCTAATCGACCAAAACAGGTCTTTTGAATGGCTTCCTTTTGTTTTAATTGCCTATACAGCTATACATTTGAGTCCAGACGTAAACCTATTAAATTTCCTTTGCCCCGGTTAACGGTACTATCACGTGATAAAATAACCCACTTAAAACATTACAATCCCATGGTGGGTGCAGAGCCATTCTCTTACGATGAC
Source organism: Ophioderma brevispina (assembly GCA_023653785.1). Taxonomy (NCBI): domain Eukaryota; kingdom Metazoa; phylum Echinodermata; class Ophiuroidea; order Amphilepidida; family Ophiodermatidae; genus Ophioderma; species Ophioderma brevispina. Next base: position 44,141 of record JAMKCH010008710.1, read on the forward strand.
ATACAAGGCGACGCAAGATGTACGGTAACATTGATGATGCTATAAACGTAATTCAAATCGTCAGGTGATTGAAAATAAAATACAAACCCTTCAAAGCGACAAAATATCCACACACTGCAAAAAAACAGGGCACCACTTAAAGGTGGGTGGACGCGATCGACAACCCAGACCCCCACGTTAAACCATCGAAGTACCATTTTCTATCAGAAGGAAGTTCATAATTTCGCCTTACCCCAGTGATATTTGGGTCCAGGAAATGTTCCTTCGATGTTAGACCAATGTGTCGACCACCTTATAGTCCATTATTTTAGAATTTGACCCAAAACAAATTCCAACAGAAACAATTTTGGTGTTACTATACTGTGAAATCGTCCAAAAATAATATATTAAAGTCTATCCAAATCAAACCTAGTGGACAATAGAAATAAGTGGGAACGTTTGTATAGTGGTAAAAATTAGAATTGTTCGAAATTTATTTAAAATGATGTACCAATCCATATTGGGCTACTGCTAAGGTTTAAAAAAGGTATAGTTTTGCCCTATCTACGCGGTATAGTTTTAGTGCAATAGGCACATAACAGTTCATTGTCATCTGGGGTAAAATTTATAGAATGGTCCGATTTGGATCGGACTGGTTGTCAACTGTTACATTTTCCCACTATATTAAGTAAATGTAAAAAGATTCTTTGTTTTAACTTTCTATATAAGAATTAGAGGCATGACTAGTGACCTCCCATTGACCCTGTACCCCCCAGTCACATTTTTGCGTTCCATTTATTGCACCTAATATTATAGATGGTGCAACAGTTATTTTAGGGTCGTACCATTAGACGAACAATTTGACATACCTTTTTTATAACGAACGGATATATTAATTTACCCCCATTGTTCCACTTGAACCTATTTTGACTCAGAACTATTTGAACTACAACCTGCAGATGGGCAACTATCCTTTTTCATCCTGGAAAGTAAACGAACACGTTGGTGCAGCCTGGTTAGACCGTGATTTTGATACTTTCAACTATATTTTGACCCCTGTATAAACCTTACCACCCACCTTAAAAATATAATGTTCCACTCCTTTGATTTTAGTAGACTTTTGATATGTTGTTTTAAAGAGGTAGTCTCAAATACAATTCTGTTGAATTGATTCTGTTACAATTATTTTGGGTGTACGGCGCTATCATTTTATTTGAGACTGGCCTATTATTGAACACACAATACATGTTTTTTGCCTCCTACGATCTAAACGGTGCTGTATCGATTTAACCGCATAATTTGTTATCCAATGTTTTTTTCTTTATTATAATGCTTCCATATGAGGAGTAAACTCATATAAAAATCGGGACTTTTGATCGGGTCCTCACCTTTATTAAAGGCGGGCTCAAAGACTTCGCGAGGATGGCGCCCTCGATTTTCTGATCCAATCGTGTTTTGGGGGTTGCTTTTTTTGCATACTATGCTTGTACACATACTATCAGTGTGTCAATAGCTAAGCTGAAACGATGTATCCATGGTACTGTTACCTATACTGGCAATATTTTCTTAATTTACTTGCAATGAATAGTCCTAGGCCATTGGAAGAAAGAATAAATATAATTTTCCACATAAAGAATACCTAAAATAGGGGCCTTAATAAGAGGCTATAGACATCCGGGTAATTTGTAGCCTAACTTTACAATTTGCGTAACTTTTAATGACAATTGTGTCTATTCCATAAATATCAAAGACTCGTAACCATTGATATTAAAACACAAAGATCACAGACCGGCAAAATGGTGGATTCTATGGGAAGGAGTGTTTTCTTGTGTTAAACAGCCATGCCATTTCCCGTCGTCTGCTGAATAAATCCTTCGGGAGTCAGTTTTTATAAAATCGTTATGTTCTATTCATAGGGCGCTGATTTAGACTTATTGATGGCTAATGTATATAAAGCTTGCCAACCATGCCACATAATAAATATGAAAAATCTTGAAGGCCACTATTTGTGTCCAGTGTCTCTTTATAATGTTCACTGCCTCAAAAGGAATATCGGATTAACCTCAACTTTGGATTGAGGCCATTTTGGTGCCTATCTTTATTCTTAGTGGCTAAATTTGTTTTAATTATACACAAAAAATTATATCAAATCTCGGATTCAGTCTTTAACACTTGTACAAGAAGTCATAGGGAGTGGTTCAGATTAACACATTAAAACAACTTTCAATTACAAGGATGTTTATTATATACACATACAGTGTCAATAGGACGCTTTTTAACACAGAGATCACACACACAAATCCTCTTACATATACGATGACTGGCATTGTATAAAGCGTTCATTTCCTCTTTAAATATTTGGACGCTTTCCATTCATCCATTTCAAGCACAATTACATTATATTCTTCTTAGAACTCGCTACTTCAAGGAGGCATATATTTTCGAATTTTGCTAGTACTTACCTCTTCTCAATTTCCCTGTCGTAGAGGTCAGTCATTGACCTAGGGTAATTACACTTAATTCTATATACAACAAGTAAATTGGATTTTAAGGGCATTTCTCCGTTCTTATCCAATTGTCGGGGAGAAACAGTCCTATCCAATTATGAAGCTCTCATATCCACCGGTGCGTGAAGTGAAACTCGCAGAACAGAGAGTCCAACGTCATAGATATGCAACATCACCTGGAAGGTTAGTAGTCCGTCAAATCGTTTTCGAAAACGAGTCTTCAATATTGGATGTTTGTGTCTCTGTCTGACCTATATTCTGCCAAAATCAACAGCAACGAAGACGAATAGTCTTTGTTAAAGTATTACCCCACCAGAAAACAGTTTAGAAATTGTCGACCATTTTTTTTATTCATCTGCTTTGCAAAGAAGTGGGAAAATGATGAACAATGATTGACCGCGCAACCCACGCATTGTCATATGATCTGATTGCTCGAAATATCATAGAACCTTTTAGGATAACATTTTTTAGGATCCGTCATTGAATCACAAAGCAGATATCTGATATGTTTTATATTCAATCCATTATTCCTGTTATATTAATCACATAGCAATGATCAATTATTATTTTATATATGCGAGGTTTGTATATCTACATGTGGGGAGGTGATATTGAGTGTCGTTCCCTTTTGTCATATATTCAATATATTTGCAACACTTGCGCTAGAGTGGTTTTTGCAGAATTCTTTTCCCGCCAGCATGAGCCCCAGATAGTCTCATCAGAGAGAGAATTTCTTACCTCACAGGGCTGTTGTCAGGTCAAATGAGAAAGCAGAAAAATTACAACGTGGAAATGTAAAAGATTTAGGTCAATATATACCTCAGCAAACTACAAACACCCTAAGCGACGTTAAGACATACAAACACGCTGTTCATCTATTTGTTTTCTGTTACAAAGTGATTTGACCTTAATGCTTGTTTATACTTTGATTCCATTTTATAGGGGCTTTTTATTAGTTACCTATCTTGACGAACATAACGGATCATAAGGGATAGTCGTATTTTCGATCAAACTAAGTTCACACATTTCAGTTTACAGACAGAAATACTTTTGCGAAACGTCGTGTACATAACAAGATCTGAATTTTGGAGCTGAAAAAGAGTCTCACTGGCTCATTAGTTGTTGGAAATGTAGGGAATTGGTAATACCAATGATTTATCCAGAAATCACACAGGCCCCCTCCAATATGACTTGGGGATTTCTTGAATAATATAATGCAACTTACCCCAAGCATTCTTCAAACAATAATTGTAAGAGACATTAGCCTGTTCCGGACATAAAGCATGAATGGGTGTCCGTGAAAATATCAAAAATGCAGTCAAAGTTGAGTATTATTTTAATTATTACAAACAAAAATTCACCTCATCAATTTCATGAACCCCTACATGAATACTTGTGTTACATCATTGGTCTGATCCGATTACAGGTGCTATTTTCCTAGGGAAACATTTTGACTATTTCATTCGCCGCAGATTCACAGTGACGTGTGATAAAAAAATACTACATGGTTTTATATCGGGAAATAGGGTAGCTATTGTCCCATAGCTACGAGCCTGTAGTTATGTGGCCTCATTGTTCTAACAAATGAACCCTGGCAGTAATCTATATTAAAATGAAACTTTGCATGGGGAGCGCTATCGGATTGGGAATTTTATTGCGTTTCTCCTTATCCATCGTAGCACACCGGCAGTCAGTCGCCCATCATAACTTAGCTTCCACAGCGCACCGGCGTAATTATTTAACACCCCCCTGCTTATTTGCCAACGACCAGAGTTCACCGGCAGTCTTCGCCCAATCATACCTCGCTTTTACAGCGCGTCATGCGTATTTATTTAACACTTGCTGATTTGCCACGACCGGTATGTTATCACTCGATTGTGATCGGCATAAGCAGGACCGCGGTGTGAACACATCGTCGTGCATGTCACACTCGCGCATATTATGATTCGCGTGATCGCCCTTCCGCCTGAAAAAAGAGCCAGAGATAGAAGTTTTTAATTTGTTCGTCCGGAATTCAGAGTGGGGAGGAGAGAGTAGGGAGGGAAGGGGGAGAGAGAGGAGCGAGGATCGAGAGATAGGAGAGAGGGAGAGAGAGCGAGAGAGAGAGAGAGAAAAGAGAGACAGAAACAGAGCGGAAACTAAGAGAGGCAGAAAGAGAGGAGGAGAAAGAGGAAGGAGAAAGCAAGAAGGTAACGTAATTTTGTATAGGGGAAATGTTGCAAGAGAGAATGGGAGGACAGTGAGAAAGAGGAGAGAGAGGTTCATCAAGAGAGACGGAAAATGTAATTTGTAAGAAGGGGAAAATGTTGGGAGAGAGAAGATAGATGGAGAGATGGTCTACAGAAAAGAAGAGAGAGAGAGAAAAACAGAGTGAAGGATAATGGACATAGAGTATGGAGACAAGGGGGAAAGAAGAAGATGGGGAAGCCCAGAATGGAGAAAAAGAAAAAAAAGGAAGAGAATTAAGTAAACAAATCGGCAAAAAGCAGAAAGGAAAAACATAAAGGCAGAAGCTGAGAGACAGAAGTGGAAATTTAATTTGTAAGTGTCTTTGGGTGACTGAATGAGCGAGAAAACGTAATTTGTATAGCGGGGGTATGTTGAGTCATATAAAAGAGTGAGAGAGGGGATCGAGATGGTCATACAGAAAGAGAGAGAGTAGAGAGATGGTTGAAAGATACGGAATGAGAGAGAAAACGTACTTGTAGGGTGAATATATTGATGATATACGGAAAAGGGAAAAAAGGAAGGAGAAGCCAGAGGAGGGTCCTATAAACTGCAGGTTGACGGGAACTTATATGGGTGTTTGAGGAGTTACGAGAACAAAAAAAAATTGTTGGGGCCGCCATATAATAGGAACTATACGGGTTTATTACGGGATTTAAACTGACTTTTATTAATAGAAAAATTGAACACGTACTACAGATTAAAATGGGGGGTCAATAACACGTCATGTTATTTCGCTTTGATTCTGATATAACGGAAACTACGGGTTATGACATGGGAGTAGTTTGAGAAGAGATGATTAAAATGTACATAAAGTCATACGGATAAAATAGTGACGTTTTCCTATAGTTTAGAAAATGGTAACTACATGAGCCACATGATATGACGGGAACGACAGGACTTGATGTATTAAAAATGTGTAAGAATGTTTGTGACTCGGGTAATTTATTACTGCAATTTTGAGGTGGTTCCGCCGTAGTAATCAGCGATCGCTTCCTGTTTCAGTGATCGCGTCAGTTTCAGTGATCGCTCCCCCGTTCACTCATCAGCTAGCGGGAGCCCGCGCGAAACGCGGGCCTCCCGCTAGTCTATATTAATTCAAAAGGCAACCTTGAACATGGGCAGCGCCAACTGCTGGATTGGAATTTTATTGAGTTTCCCTCCTTTTTCTCCAGCGTATCAGCGCACACCGGCAGTCCTCCGCCAATGTAACTTGCTTTCATTCCACACAGCGCGCCGTGCGTAATTTACTTAAACCCCTGCCTGATTTGCCAACGACCGGTATGTTAGCATGGGTGGCTCCATGGTGATCGCACATACTGGTCATGTCATGTCATCGCCGTGCATGTCACGGCGCGCCGTATTATTTCCCTTCTCGTGATTACGCCGCCTGTGTCTAACGCATCCCCGCTGGTAAGGCACTGGAAATTTGGAAGAAAAACGTATAGAGAGAGAGCTAGAGAGAGCCGTTGTGAAAGAGTGAGAAAGGGGGGAGAGTCCCTAGAGACATATTGGGAGAGACAGAAAGGGGAAGATATGGGAGGGGAGAGAAACCGAATGAGAAGAGAAAGAGAGAAAAAAGATGGCTGAGAAAGAAAAGAGAGGGAGAGGTGTCAAGAGATAATTGGAGAGGTGAAAATGGTTGAGAGCTATACTATACCTATGTCATACAGAAAGAGAGAAGATGAGACAAACAAATATACAAAATACTGGACCAGAGTATTGAGAGGAGAAAGAGGAGAATGGGGGTAGCCAGATGAGAAAAAAGAAGAAAAAAAATAGAATAAACAAAACCAACAAAAGCTGACTGGAATTCAAAGAAAGGAATATCGTTGTATAAACGGCCTGGTCTTTGGTTACCGACTGAGAGAGAAACGTAATATCATTTGTAGAGGGTGAAATGTTGAGTCATGTAGAAGATGAGAGAGGGAGAGAGATGGTCATACAGAATTGACGAAGATAGCAAAGAGAGAGAAGCCAGTTAGAGGGAAAATATGCTGAGAAAGAAACGTAATATGTTCGAGTGGGGAAATGCTTGATTGAGAATAGAGAAAAGACCAAAAATGAAGGAGGAAACCAGAGGATGGTCATAAACTCTGCGGCATTGTTGTGACATAGGCCTACATGTGATTTGAGGAGTTTAATTGTGGCTCTACCATGACTATACGGGTTAGCACACGGGGATTACTTTTGATCTAAAAAAATGTTTAAACACTGAATGTTCTATAATCGTGGATAAATATTGACGTTTTAATTATTTAGAAAATTGGGAACTACGGTACTACAGGCTCAAAAAGCCATAACACTCCTGTTTTTTCGCTTTGGTTCTTCTGGTACAAAGCTTGGTAATACCTGTATGGCGGAACTACGGTTTCGGAATAGGACACGGAAGTAGTTTTGAGAAAAAGATGATTCAAATGTACTTCGGTTAATTTTATTTACGGGAGTTTGAGGTGGTGTCGCCGTATTGTCAGTGATCGCTCGCGTTCTCTGTTTCAGTAATCGCTTCCATTTCAGTGATCGCTCCCGTCTACTCAGCTAGCGGCATCCCGCTTTTTTTTTTTCTTTTTCCGCTAGTATTTAGTATTTTTTGATTTATTTTGTTGTAATTTTCCATGCTTTATAATATATCTCCGTGGAACTTGTTCATGATATGGTTTTATACTTAAACTTGATTTATAAACAAGGGTTCTGTTTTATGTAGTTCACTAGATGTCCTTGGTGGAGCTCATGCCCAAATTAAATTGATTTAGATCTTGAGGTTTGGTATTATGAGCAAATCTATGCATCACAGGGTCCAATAGAGGCTAGATAGTTTTTTTAAAACATACTTGTAATTTCTGATCTTTACGACAAAAAAATACAAAATTGCGATGTGTTTCCAGACCCGATGGGATCAGGCATTGTGAGATTTAGGCACGCACGCATTACTAATGGCTAATTACTATTTTACTTTTTATGTACGTCGGGGTTGGCGAGGTTGGGACTCAAAAGAACAAAAAATATCCCTTTAAAAAACAAAAGGTTAGCACACACGATCTTCTAATCATTTTTTTTTTTCACTTCATTTTTTTTTTTTCTCAACAATCAAGATAATACCGTCCATAATCTTTTGCATTATACCCTTTTAAATTTAGATTGACTTTGATTCCTTTTTCGATTTCGATCTCACAACTGTTCCTTTTATTTCGATGGACAATGTGAAACTTGCGCCTATTATCCTCATTGTAACCGGATTGTATCCGGGTACAGTCGTATCGATTGTATTCACATTGCAACACACACTCCTGCAGTGTATTGTTCTGATGGGATAACTGGGTGTTTCAAAAAAATTGTTAACAAAGTATACAGGTGATTATTCACCCATTTCCTGCAATTCTAGAACCTTTCTGTTTATCTTATTGTGTGGATTATAGGGCGTTTAGTAATAATCCTGAAAACAAGAACGTAGAGTGTCGGAAGCTACGGTACATGATTACCTGAATCCTCAACACTGAAAACGTTAATTTGTCCCAAAAATTTCAAAAATTGTCATGCAAATGATTTTGTGATCATTCAAGAAAATAATGCTGAATATGTTTTCATAATGTTTAATGAACAATTATCAGCTTTTCAAATTAGATTTTATGACTTATTACATTTCACTTTTTAAAATTGCATTACAAATTAATGAATGACAAAATCGTTAATTTTTCATTTCTGGTACATTACAAATTAAAGTCGAGTGTATGACAAATTAAATGACGAATTATGAATTTATAGTTTGTCATTAAATTAACCATGTCCGTCAAAATGACAAATTATGAATGCAGTATACAAATTGGTTACAATTAATGTCAAGAAATGAAAAGTTCATTTGAAATTTCACTGGATTCGCCTTACCGATTTTGAATAGTATGCGAAAAACATGGTGCTGCGAGTTTCCTCCGTAACTTGGAATGGGCCCCAAAACACTACTGTACACCAACAAAATTATCACAAAGTTTGAAAAAGAAAATTTACGCGTATTTTTAATAACTGAAGTGTAATTAATTTTTAATTTCGGTAATTAATCTATCAGAGTGACATCTTTTGGAGGACACGTTGTATATTTCAATTGCAACTATGGTAAATATCGCCACCTTTAACTAAGATTACTGGCACAAAAGATAACGCCTTGCAGCCGTGTACTACACACAACCTCAGTAATGTTACACAATAACAGATACTGATAAGCCGTATAACTGCTCTTGGATGGATCTCAGAGAACCACCGACAACCTGGGAGGCGATTTACTTCTTCGTTGTTAAAGACAAGAACGAGCCGTCTATTAAAGCGGCCTCTCCATTATTCCATCTCGTTTACCTGTGCTGACAGTTCCTACAGGGGATATGTCGCGTAAAAGGAGGCATGGATCGGGCTGTGAAAGAGGCCAAATATTAGAGGGATATGACCCCTGAAAATTTCACCGATTTCCTTTTTAATCGAGTAGCAGTGCTTTGTACAACGTAGAATGAGCAGTAGTATACAGTAATTGTAGCCAGTAGCAGAAGTAGTGGAATTGGTAGTATTAATCTGGGTGTTTGGTGGGTTTGTTGTTGTTCGTGGTGGGGTGGTGCTGGTGGGGTGCGGTGTGGTGCTGGTGATGGTCTGTGCTGGTAGTGCTGGTGCTGGTGGTCGTGGTGCTGGTGCTGCGGTGGTGCTGTGGTGGTGCTGGCGGGGTGGTGCTGGTAGTGCTGGTATGGTGGTAGTGGTGGTGTTGGTGGTGCTGGTGCTGGTGATGCTAGTTCTGTGCTGGTGGTGGGGTGCTGCTGGTGGTGTTGGTGTGCTTTTTGGTGGTGGTGGTGGTTGTCGTGGTGGTGGTGGTCGTGGTGGTGGTGGTCGTGGTCGTGGTTTTCGCGTTTATAGTAATGCAAAGAGGGTTCTACATGTAGTATATAAAAAGTATTTCCGAAATATTAGTTGCTTCTACTGGTTCGTTTTCTGTGTTATAAGAAATGTTTTAATCGCAGCGTCTCATATGCCACCCAGCCACTGTGTTTCGCAATTTTATGTAGAGGCAGCAATCTGCTCATACGCACATTCATTATCTAGAAATCATTAAGAGATGTAAAAAAATCTGATTCATATTTATAAAGTCTGGAAACGTGAATACGGTGCCGAAATGCCACTTTGAGTGTGCATCCTTAAGGAGTATTCTATTGGTAATTCTACATTGCTGCAATCGTTAAACGTGTGTGTGATAAATACAGAATATTCTCAATATTCTCAGTGGAGTGATTATAACAGACTGTAAATCAACATAAAGTACCTAGTATTTTTAACTAAAGACATAGAAACGACTTCTATCATGAATTAAAGAAATTAAAAAAATGTAACAGTCGTAGCATCAGTTGCATTTGTTAAATAATAACATTGTCTTCTATATCTATTGGATAAATCCATTTTCTCTATATGTTTTTGAAGGTTATTTTCTTATTTCTTTATAGATAGACAAAAGTACATATAATCTTTTTTATCTTCATATATTTGTGTATTCCATCAGCAATATCATCACATAAAAAAGTTCAAAAGAGACATGGAATCATAAGAAAATCCCAAATAGCATCAAGAAAACAATAACATATAACTAACAGATAGTACAAGAAGCAAGCCCTTATAAAACACAGATGTACACATCATAAAATTCACTTAATACCCAGGCAGTTTAGAAATCAAATCTCCAATTTTGATAATGGAGGCTAAGTTTACCTCTGGCCTTAGCAATGAAATATTCATTTTGTCTTTGTTAATTTCAAAAGCTTTCAAACCGTCAAAATTGGAAGTACATATAATCTTCGTTAAAATAACATGGACTATTAAGCTTGATTATAATATTTTTCATAATAATATTCATAATTGTTTTGGCACGGCAGCTTTTCTAATATGGCTGATTTAACGATAGAGGGAGAGAGGAGGGATGGAGGAGGGAGGACGGGGGAGGGGAGGGAGGGAAGGGATGGGAGGGAGGAGGGAGGGAGGGAGGGATGGAGGGAGAGGGAGGGAGGAGGGAGGGAGGAGTGAGTGAGGGAGGAGGGAGGAGGAAGGACTGGGCAGTGTAGGTATGGGGACACGGAGGGAGGGAGGTAGGGAGTGATTGAGGTGAAGGGAGGGAGGGAGGGAGGAGGGAGGGGATGCGGGAACAAATACACGGGAGAGGGAGAGTGCAATAGGAGGAGAGTTGTTTGTTGTTTTTGTGGTTATTAATTTTAAAAAATAAAATTAAAACAAAAAAGTCAATTTTCATCATATTCGCTCAATATGGAATAGTTCAATCATTAACATCCTTTCCAGTCTGAGGCATGAGCAAAGTATATACAGTGAGTTACGCAGTATCTGCGAGACTTAATGCCAAAATTAGCGTCTGATACGCTTTATTCACTTCAAAGTTGCGGTGAAAATCGTAGGAAACCATCTTATAAAAGTACCGGCTATCAGGTTGAAGAAACGCAAGAGTATGATCCCCGAGAGGGATGATCCCCTGAGAGGATGATCCCCGGACAGGATGATCCCCGGAGAGGATAATCCCCGGAGAGGATGATCCCCGGAGGGGCCACTAAACCTTTTTTCAGGTATGGATGTGGCGGCCCCGATTTCCCGAACTTGGGGCTTGGGAACTCATTTTGTCTCTTAACGTAGGCCTATATGAACTGAAAATGTGCCGGCTTTGGAACTGAGAATTTGGCTAATTTAGCTTATGAGGCAAAATTATCCCAATGGCAGCCTTTAAGAACTGAACTATCTTTCGACTTGGACCTTTTTTTAACCCTTTTCCGGGACCTTCGACAGCAGTAGAGGCTCGAAATTGGGATCTAAGGTGGTGCAGGCCCGTACCCGTACCATCTTTCCTTATGTCATTACCCCCCATAGGATATCTGAATACACCATACTTTTAGGTGAACAGAGAATAGTAATACTGTTCTTTCTTCACTGCACTTAGTTCTAGAGAGCATTTTGAAACTTGAGGGGCATCGCGTTTAAATTCACTCCCGCGTGTATCATCGCGCACAGGATGATCTCCTATTAAACGCAGATTCACTTTGCCAACCCAGTGCATAAGGGGTCCCACGCGGACCTAGGCTTTCGTTTTTCGAGCACCATGTTTTAACGCTAAATGTTTTTCCCGACATTTTATGTAATTGCTAAATATCAGTTGCGCTATTTTTGTGGAAAAAAATCAAAAATCGCCATGACATTTATGTCTAATTAGGGCCTAAATAAGCATTAGGTGGGCTATCAACTTGTTTTGCCCCTTAAATCTACTGTGTTAACTTTAAAATGGTTTTATTTCAGCAATGGAAACGTCATTGGTGTTCTCGATTATGAGGCAAATTTTATGGGAAGGCCTTAGAAAGTGGGTTTTCAATTTCGGGCGGAACGTCAGTGCGCGTCTTAAAAATCGGTTTTTGGCCGCGGCCATTTTCAATCCGTACAACCGATTTTCATTTGGTCGTTATGTGGTCGTGTGTTGATGTACCCCCTCAATTGACCGAGTTTGGTAAGAAATTCCAACGGAAAAGTGGTTTTCAGTGCGGATCCACTTGGACCTCCTCTTATGCACCAACGGTAGTGCAGAAAACCTTTTATGTTTAAGGATTTGAAAGTGAAACTAAAATGTATACGCTTCCATAGAGCAATAAAAAAGGATGGAGATATAGGTAACTACTACGTTGCCATGGTAACTACTACGTTACCATGAAAATGGCGAGTTTATTCATGGCCGATTTTCTACAATATCAACTACAATCAGTGAAAATATTTTAGTCAAATTTATAACAAAGTGCAAGGTCGACTTTTTACTTTCACAGACTAAAACCTTGCGTTTTAATCGGCCGTTAAAATTGGTGCACTAAAGTGGCAATTTACGTAACCCGTGTAATATTTTTTTTCAAATATTGAAGACGCACATTTAAGCTTTTGGCTACATTCTACATTTTACGACTACATCTATTTTTAGAATTGGTATTTTTAAAATCTACGAACAAATGTAAATTTTACATTTATTTAGGTATTTGAATAGATATAAACGACATAATTAAGCACTTAAATGAACATAAAGATGCATTATCGGTAGTCAGACCGGTGATGCTTTGATGACATCCTAACATATTAACATGAATAAATAGGGTAATTTCCAATTTCATTATTAATACCACTTAACCAAAATTTCAGAAGCGGGACATTTATTTGGATACTTTTGATACAGCGCCAAAACCCGGGTACATAATTCATGACATTTCTCAATCACAGAATTACTATTAAAATAGGTAATGCCATTAACGGACACTTTAAACGTTAAGGAATATTTTGATAGTCCTGTAAAATAGATTTAAATTGTTTTTTACAATGATAGAAAAATAGTAAGGAGTGCGGCTACGCCTTAAAAAAACGTCGTGGCTACGTCATTGCCGATTAATTGGGCCGCATACGTTTATCTGTGTGTTAAATAAGTGGCATTTGTTCTTCCAAGTAAAATAAATTTATTTGGATCTTTCAAAAATATTTGTTTATATTTCAAATATTTATGTGCGTAGTTTTATCTAATTTTAAGATCATTTTTCGATATAGAATTGTTCAATTTAAAATAGCAAAAACAGTCAATATTATTGGACAGGTTTGGATTCAAGACGTTTTCTTTTTAAAAAGCAGCTTTTACACAAGGATTCTTATATGCTTTTTACTGCAGTTATCAGCAGAAAATTGTTTCGTTCCCATTCGTTCTCATTATTTTAAACGTATTTGGCTAAGTTTACAAAATAAGGTATAACTAAATAAATTGGGTATTTTGCTTATCATGGTTAGAAAGACCTCTTAGGCGGTGTAGAAGTTTTCATAGTCCAACTACAACGGTAAAGAGTAGGGCATTCGATTCATTTGACTTTTCACACAACATTTGTTTCATGCTTTATTCCGTTGTCATCTATGGAGCCCGGACTATGGCTCTCGGCAGACTATATCAATTATTGCAATTACGTTAATAGTATGCATAAGTCAACTCAATTTTTAGCAAATGGACCATTGAACATTGATGGTCTTTTTAGTAATTGCTAGCAATTCACAATAAATTGGACTGTTTAACTGGAGTTGTGGTCAATTATTCCCTTTCCGTTTTCTAAAGCCATTTTAATCGCGGTTTGAATTCGATCAGAAATAGTATTTGAAATATACAATGGGAGGGCATAACGTTTCGATCCCCCAGCGGAATCTCCATCGATGTGGGGGGTGATTGCTAGTGGACAAAGGAAGAAGTGTACAATAGAGATATAACATCGATGAATTTCAGCTTAGCTATTTCACATAAAAGGAGGTTTAGTGTTTTTCCCACAATGCAATTCTTCCAATAAAATTTTTGCACTTGTCACATGAGTTTATAGTGACAAAAAGTACCTAGTAGTGAACAGAACACATCCCAATCTTGCAATTTGTCACTATAAACTCATGTGACAATTACCAGAGCAATAATTGTATTGAAAGAAACGCACTGTGGGAAGAACTGTATAACTCCTCTTATTTCACATGGTGACTGGTATGTGGGCAAGCACTTTGTATAACTTATGCAAAAAACACACTATTTATTAATAAAATCGAGGGAGAAATCACTGAGTCAATCTTCAATCAATTACCTATACTATATTTTGTTGACGATTTTGATAGCACACACTAATCTTTTTCCCGACGTGACTGCCACCATTTGTTGTCTTGCAAAATACCTGAGTTTACACAAATGCAACGCTTTTATTTCTGCACGTGTAAAGCTGAATTTTTAAAAATAAGTAAGAAGTGTTTAAAGTTTTAAAGTTTAAAGAACCTGTTAGATATGATAATGCACTTTTGTACATCTTATACATCCTACTACTTTATTAATTTACTACTATTATATAAGGTTTGGACATTGAGGCGTTATGGTAGTAAACACCGAAAGGATGCTGCTAAGCTTGGTTAAAAGTGCAAAATGCTTTAGGTATACCAAGCTGTATCTCATCTATTCCGGTATCTTCCAGGTAGTATGCAGTTCTATTATTATATATAAGGTTTGGAAATGGAGGCGTTTAGATAATAAATACAAAAAAGTGCTGCTATAACTTTTTAAAGTGCAAAGTGCTTCAGGTGTACACGGCTGCAACTCATAAATGTCTCCATCTGCCAAGCGGTATGCCGCTTTATCCTAGTAAGAAGACATCATGCATACATTGTAACGTCTACAAAATCCTGCAAGATTTAGTAATGCACTTTAGACATGTTGCATCACTTCTCGTAGATGGATGGTCTGGCTACTTTAATTAATACAGAGCTTTTTTGCATTACATTGTTTTGTATCCCATTTAACAGTTGCTATAGAGATCATTTATTTCGCCAAAAATATGTTTCTATATACATTACCTTCATGATATGAAATTATTCGAGGCGTAGCATTTGATATCTACTTCATATCAATCACAAAATTATTGGGTTTTCTTTGGGTCAATGTCAATCATTTTAGAATGCATGATTTTTTTGTAAGGAGAGAGAAAAAACGTAGGAACCCAATACTCGTCGTATCTACTAGACTACACGGTCTCTGTAATCAACTGGACCACATGTATATACCAAAATGATCCACCAGAAACAAAATTTTGCCCTGCCGATAACCCGAGACAGTTTTTGTCTTCAAATCAATACATCTTTGTTCACACGAAGAGGCCACAAAAAATAAGTTTATGTTAATATTGTAATTTATTTAAACACACACAATTTGAATGCAAACATTCTTGTAATGTACTCGAAAAGTATATGGACAGCAATATCAAATAATTAAATGGCCCAACTCACACATTAAAAAAACATTGTAACAGGAAAGCCAATCCGTTCATCTTGCATGTACCATAACCCACTTCTTGCAACAAGAATAGTTTAGACTTTAGTCAGAGCATAGTCGGCGTATAATGTTCAGCGTATCTAATGACCTATTACGATGAGCACGGGCCAGAGACAATTATCCCACTGTTGCAATGATTACATATACCACTGCGTGTCCAAAAACAGTCGACAGAAAAGACAGTGAATAAATTTAAAGAGACACTGGCACATTTGAAAAATAGTGCCCCTCAAGATTCTTCAACATTATATTGTGCATGATTGTAAAGCTTTAATATACATTAGCCCTCACCTGAGATGATTAAGACCAAATCAGGACCCTTATGGGTAACGATTTTAAAATAAAATGAATCCCAGTGACATTTATTCAGCATACGACGGCAATGGCGTTTAGTACAAGAAAACACACGTTGTTTCCCAATGCATGCACCATGTTTGACCGGCCTGTGACATTTGTGGTTCTTATATCGACGAGTACGAGTCTATGATATTCATGTAACAGACATGTCTGTTGATTAAAGTTACGGTAAATTTAAAGTTAGCCTACAAATTACCTGGATGGTTTTAGCCTCTTATTAAAATATGTATGTCGTATGTCTCAATGTGTTTTAGGATATGTTACTTTTATGTGTAAAATATATCGCTATTCTTCCAATGACCTAGACTATCATTTGCGAGCAAATTGAAGAAATTTCATATTTTGTGAAAATGTGCCAGTTTGTATTTAGCTTGTGTTATTATCAAGAAAAATGATTGAATATTTCTCTTGATACAGCTTCTTTTGGAAAGGTTTGATGATCTTGTTATGTAAGTATGGTCAAGATTCAATAACCCATATTGCTTCAGGGTCATATCCTGTGCACAAAAAAAAGAATTATGGCAAATACTGTAATGCAGGCATCAACCATTGTAAATGCTCAAATCATGTCCAAATTCATAATCAAATTATCAAAGATCAAAATGTCGATGATCAGGAGTCTTCAAATTCGTTACCAATATACAGGGTAAAAGATGGTACGGAGGTCGAAGGTCACAAAATCGGCTGTATAGGGATCAAGTTCTTAAAATGCTCCGCTTTAAGTAAAAAAATAGGTGCAAACTGCTAGTTTTGATATCAGAATTGAAAATGCAACTGGCTGGCATAGGACTGCATGATGCGTGACCATTGGATATTGGCCTTCCGTCACACGATATCTGAATTTGAGCCTATGATTATGTGATTCTGAACCTCCAAACCATATTTATCCTTAATCTTGAATTTTTTACCACTGTGTAATCTTTTTTTCATAGGACGTGACCCTATATTCAAACCAAATCATAAAGTCTTTACAGGTGAATTAACTCTCTAAGCTCCTGGTCTATGACAATTTCCTACTCGCACGACGTATCACTCGGATATCAGAAGGTTACTGTACATAACGGAGAAACGGAATCACTAAAGATTCTAAAAAAATGCATGTCCTGTAGGGAGTTGTCCTCCACCCACCACAGTCACCCTAAAGGTGTCGGTAATTGTCACTCATAGCCACGCTAAATCATTACACGTCTGAAGTACAGCCTCCAGAGGCAACACGTAAATCCACTCAAGAATGTTGCCATGTCTACTCAAGGGCATCCAGGAAATTGAACAGCAGATTATGATAGCTACCTGTCATAGGGGCACTTTAAGAATGGATGGGATACGTAGCAGATATCACCACCTTTTAAAATGAACAAGATGTGTTACAATAAACTGATGGTGTAGAGTAAGGCGTAAATGAAGAAAAAACAAAAGCTATGTTTTGAATTTGCCTGCTATCGTAATTTTCCCCATAGAAAAGCATGCTTTGATTTTTTTCTGTCTAGCATGACAGACATGTATGCAAAAACATAATTTTAATTACCTTATTACGTAATATACCACGGCGTATTTAGCTTACTCACTTCAGGTGTGATCTAATACATTGGTAAGCATTCCTAATATGTGTGTGTGTAATATGTATATACATTTCCAGAATTTGTGTGTTCAATTAACCTGTAGTTAGGCAATGTTGATTTCTCTCTGTTTTCAAAGGGAAGTTATTGATTTTAATAGTTTTATTTCCTGCGATCAGACGTGCTTCATCGTCTTCGAGTAACCATGCATATTTTATTGTCTGTTTGCTTTTATCCGTCTGAAGATCGGTTACCTAGTGATCGTAAGTGAGGGTTAGCCGTGAAACTTGGAGTACTTTGAAATTTATATATATATATATATATATATATATATATATATATATATATATATATATATATATATATATATATATTGGAACGAAGTACAGCTTAACTACTATATATATATATATATGGACATTGTTATACTCTTTTTGACCTCAGGTCGCGTACCCTCAGCTCAACAGCATCTTTTTACCGTTACGGAATAAACATAGATATCGTTGACTACATTTCTCCCTACCTCCCTACTACAAAAATATGAAATGAAATAGTCTATTTTCCATAAAAGTCCCAACTGGCAGGCAACCCCCTTACCATATTACAAACCGAGTCTCTTATTCACAAAAACGGCGAGGAATGGGCGAGGGATGGGCTGCCTGATAATTATAAACCCTCTGTAGTGTCACAAACGAAACATAATACTTGTAGGAGATTGTGATTTGATATTGCATGTAGTACAATGAACGGAAAAATACAGTGACTTGTAAGCCACGAAACGAGTGGGTCATCCAAAAACCCGGTTAAGGAAGATAGAAGCAAAGGATATGACAATAGAATTGAAAAAAAATAAAATACTAAAATTAATGGAAAAGTAGTGTGTGTGAAAATACCGGATGTATAGAAGTTTAAAATAAGTGATTGTACAATTATGTTGGAAAAATTGATTCAAGTTTCGGTCTCTGGATATGACTTTAAATGTGCATTTTACAAACGGCATCATAGTGCTACTATGAGATGTGACATATACCAAATCGTTTCTATAACAAACCATCGGTAGATTAGAAATTAGAGATTTCAGAATATAAGGTTTGTGTAGACTTTCTTTTAAATTTAATAGGGGCCATAACAAAATTGTGAGTGTCGCTATGATAAAATTAATAAAAAACTTTGTTTGCCAAGAGGAAGGAATGAACACCCAAAGAAAACTACTAAAGATAGAAGTTAGGGAGAGGTGAGTCCGGAAAGGAGGAACCAGCACAAACTCTTGTATCTGAAATGGTTATTAGAGCGTCATTCTAGCTAATAAAATAAAGAAATTTCCTCATCACTGACCCAGGCCTGCGTTAGCTTCCAAGAAGACGTTCGGAACATGAGTGATTTAACAGATCCGTGTTAATTATCACTTCTCAAATTAATTGCAAGGTACGCGGACCACGATGTTGCTAGATACAAACCGACGTTGAACGACTTATTATACAAGATCAGAAAGAAGAAAAAAAAAAGAGAAACTTGCCTCGTTTTGACTGATGTTTTATCTTGTGATTAATAAGTAATCCAAAGAGGAAGGTTAACTGTACACAACGTGCTCTATCTGAATTTCTTTCAGAGTGGCAGATCAAAATGACATGGATAAAAATGGTGCCACCTTTGCGACTTGGTAACTATAAACCCTTTTAAGTAGCCTTTGATATGCCGTGCATTTTTGCAAGTACAGAAGAAAATACACGAAAGATAATTCGATTCTGATCACTCACATAGCACCACAGAGCACCCTACAACCTTGGATATCGAGGGTCTGCCGGCACTGAAAAAGCGACCTTTAGGGGCTTTACGCCTCAAGCAACCCCTAATGTGCGAGATCACCTATTTCCCGAATCAATCATTCACCCACACATTAAGTTTTAGTTATCAAGTTAAAATAGTTTCATTAATAATTTAAAACAATCAACCGCTTTAATCTGTTTTCATATGTATGAAATAATACTGATATATGTAAATTCTCTGATATAAATATTACTGTATCTCAGCCAGATTATGAATCGCCACATCCTAACCACACATTGTTAACGTAGTTCTTGCTTATGAAATTACTACTCCCTCATCGGCTTTCGTTTTGTAATCATCTGAAGTCAATGCACGTACTGCGTCGTGCTGCACTGCTGGATAGCCCAACATTTATGGAAACATCTACACCATGTAGACTGGATTGCAACAGAAACCTCTTATAGAATATGCATGGCCCATCGGTTCGCATAACGATCTGCACTCACCCATAGGTGTTAGTGTTTGTACTCATGAGACACGCTAAGTTGTTTCACGTCTGAACTACAGCCTCTTGAGGCAATTCAAAAATTCTTTTCAAACTGTTTCTTATCCCTAACGGATATATCGAGGAAATTGAACAGTAGATTATGATGCCTCTTTCATAAAAAAGTATATTTAAGTTATCGAGATATCCGTATAGAAGAGAAAGATCAAGGTAAAATACATGTACTGTATCAGCGAAGACTTACTTTAAGATGATTTGCGATCTTAATGGAAGAGTAAAGAATGTCCCGTATGCCAAACACAAGCAACCAATTGTGATGTTACTCTAATTGGTATATGAGGTTATTTCAAGTAGAAAATTAATTGATTTTTAAAGGATATGGAATAGATTAAATAAAACTACTTTACTAACGTCACCATGACTGTCCGAGACCAGGGCCACGGCACCAAGATCCATAAAAACAAAAATGACTTTACTTTACCATTTGAAATGCGTGAATTCAAATTAGCAATCGTTATTTATAGAGTATTAAAAAAGTAATATCTTAAAAAAAACAAAAACATTTCCTTTTTTCCTTTTTAATAACTGCCTATAAAATTTTAAAAAAGTCGGTTCTTCAATTTTATGGTTTACAGGCTATTAAACTAAATTAAAAATATTTGTTGTCTTCGGGAAAGTTTTAAAGACACAAATGCTTATCGGTAAGTACGTAGTTAGATCTTTATAAATGACTTTTGTTGCAATCGACGTATGTCCTTCCTTTGTGCAAGATTATAGATAACACTTGACCACCTTATCTACTTCATCTAAATACCCCGGAGATGCAAGAATCGGCAATATTGCATCATCAATAATGCACTAATCCCAATCACCATTATGAAGTCTTGTGCAATCTCAGCTTTTTAAAGACTGCAACACCTGCAGCTTGGAGCGCTGCCAACTCCCAAGTCCTATTTAAGTATTTACTGGATTCAATTAATGGACACATTAGTCACAATGCTGAACCGTAGTTCTAATATTGAGGAGTCAGTTTACGAATTCTAGAAGCATAAACACCCATATAGCTGTGCGGTTTGTGGCGTTAATGCAAGATGGAAATCCTGAATTCTTGCTAGTGTCAAATTAATATTTATATGGATTGAAAGACAAATAGACATGAAATACTAACTTCCGCATTACAAATTATGAAATGGAAAGTCGTCCTTCATTGGCCAAGCTAAAAGCTATGAACAAGCGTGTTAAATTCCATTCGGAGTAAGGTACCGTCTGTGTGAAACAATAAAGAAACAACAGAAGTGTGCAAAAATGTCATATGTCAACAATTTCAGTGATTCACACCAAATAAATCATACATTATACATATGACCGTAATCAATGGTATTAAATTAAACTATCGGGCTTCCTAACGAGTAGTAGATTGTGCATATGTACGTATCCATTAGCTGTTCTGCTATCAACTAAAGCACAACATATAGTGTGTTGTTGATATGCCTTCATCTTTCCCTTCTTGTAATACCAAACCGATTCCTGGCTCGCGTGCACACGCCTAACAGTTGACGTTTTCAAATACAAACTTTTAAGGTTGTCTTATCAAGTGTCCCCAGGATATGGAACCACAGGCCAAATCGATATTACAAAAAGCACTGCCTACAAATAATAACAAACCTAAATATTGGAAAAAAACAATATAAACGTTGACAATTAATTTAAAAAAAATAAGAACACTCAACGTCGGCCTAAGGACAAGACTGAAGAGTGCGACAGGGTGAGTCAAAAAAAACTTGACCTGATTGTGACCGCCATTTTACATATTTAAGTAATATATATCTAACATATTTGGTATCATCTGAAAGCTGGTTCATTATCTTTAATGTACTACAAAGGATTTCACATCGTTAGGTATAGACCGAGATACAGTCGTTTGAATCAGTAGTCGGTTTTCTGCTCTGTCAACGGAATCACAATGAAATGACCGGCCGTTCAGACGAAGGAAAGCCGGGTACAAAAGAAGGAAAATTAGGCATTTATTCATGTAGATTCTTGTGATTCGAAAGACTGTACGTTCGGTCTATAACTTAACCGATTGCATGATCTTTGCAGTAGTAAATTAAAGATAATGAACCCAGCTTTCAGATGAAACCAAATATGTTAGATAATATTATTACAAATCAAAATGGCGGACAAATCAGGGTCAAGTGTTTTTGACTCACCCTGTTGTATAGGTTTGGAGGGGTTTGATGGGTTATCCAAAAATCATGTGCATCAAGATTCTGCATTTTATGGCGACCATCTATTTTTATAATGGAGATATTTAAAAATCTACGAACAAATGTCAGGTTTACATTTTATTTAAGCTATTTAAATATATATAATCGGCAGAATAAAGCACTTATGTGAACAATAAAGATTATTCTCGGTAGTTAGACGGTAGAAGCATTGATGAATCCTAACATAACATGAATAAAGAGGGCAATTTCATATTAATACCACTTACCAAAATTTTAAGGAAGCGGGACCATTTATTTGGATATTTGATACGGTGCCAAAACCCAGGGCAATATTTCATGATATTTCTCAATCACAGAAGTAATAAGGATTGCTATTAACGAACACTTTAACCGCTTAGCAATATTTTATAGTCCGTGTAAAATAGATTTAAATTGTTTTTACAATGATGAAAAAAGAATAAGGAGTGCAGCTACTCCTTAATCAATTAACTATACTATATTTTGTCGACGATTTTGGTAGCATTTTGGTAATCTTTTTTTCCGACGTGACTGCCACCATTTTTTGTCTTGTAAAATACCCGAGTTTACACAACTGCAACGCTTTTATTTCTGTACGTGTCAAGCTGAATTTCTTAAAATAAGTAAGAAGATATGATGCATACGTGTTAACGTTTTTAAGAACCTGTTAGATATGATAATGCACTTTTGTACATCATATACATCTTACTACTTTATTAATTTACTAGTATTGTATAAGGTTTGGACATGGTAGTAAACACAGAAAGGATGCTGCTAAGCTTGGTTAAAAGTGCAAAATGCTTTAGGTATACTAAGCTGTATCTCATCTATTTCGGTATCTTCCCGGTAGTATGCAGTTCTATTATTATATATAAGGTTTGGAAATGGAGGCGTTTAGATAATAAACACAAAAAACTGCTGCTAATTTTTTTAAAGTTCAAAGTGCTTCAGGTGTACACGGCTGCAACTCATAAATGTCCCCATCTGCCAAGCGATATGCCGCTTTATTCTTAAGATGTAGCAAGAAGACATCATGCACACATTGTAACGTCTACAAAATCCTGCACCTCATTACACATTGCGTATAACAAGAAATTCAGGACCTAAACAATTCAACAGCTGTGCGCTAACGACCAGTAACTTGTCAGTACCGACCAAAATGGACTAATTCTATTCTTCAATTATATATATTAATAGTTCTTTAAATAAGATATACAGGGTGAGTAAAAAAAAACTTGACCCTGATTGTATCCGCCATTTTGAATTTCAGATGATACCATATATCTAACATATATGGTATCATCTGAAAGCCTAGTTCACTATCTTTAATTTGCTGCAAAGATCATTCACATCGGTTAGGTATAGACCGAGTTACAGTTGTTTGAACCACGTAGTCTGTTTTGCGCTCTGTCCACGGATTCACATTAAATGGAATGGCGATCAGCGAAGCAAATCAGTGTCCAGAAGAAAATCGGGCTATTTATTGATTGCAGAATAAATGTAACGCTATTTAACCCCACAAAATTCAGTCCAATTTACCATCGACGCCCCCTTAAAGTTTCTACGTCCTCATCACTCATAACAATCATTTGAAAAATAAATTGATACATGTATCAATTTCTGGAGGAGTTGAATGAATCATACCACATGAAGGAACAGACATCGGTACAACCTTTTGAGGTTTAAAGTTTGTCTATATTTGTAGACCAAAATATGCCACATCTTGAAAAAAGGTGTTTCAAATCAAACTTACCAATATCAATGGCTTTTACACCTTTAAGATACCACTTTATTTGACATAAACATCTAGACATACCCTTATCATCATTTTTGGGAGTCATTTGCTTAGTTGGCCGCCGTGCATTCAAATGGAAATCCGTGGATAGGGGTAAAAGCTGACTACTTGATTCAAAAGACTTTAGCTCGCCCTATACTTATCCGATTGGAATTATCTTTGCAGCAAATTAAAGATAATGAAATCGTCTTTCCGAAGATACCAAATATGTTAGATATATATTATTTAAAAATTCAAAATAGCGGATACAATCAGGGTCGAATTTTTTTTTACTCACCCTGTAGTTTCAAGTATAAATATTATTAACAAAAATATATCGCCGTCTTTATTTAATTAACTTATACTTACGGATTTTGCTTTGTTTACCATGTATAAATAATCTCAGTTACGAAAATATTGCAATCAAAATGGCCTTGAAATTTCTAATTTTGTCCACCTTTATACTAAGTACAAAATTGTCAATTTAAACATTTTCTGTAAGGAGAGAGAAAATACGTAGGAACCCAACACTGGCCACACGTGATCTTGTATCCACAGGTACACGTACCAAAATGACGACACCAGAAACAAAAATTTTGTCCTGCCGATACCCGTTGAAAATTTTGAGGCTTCAAATCAATACCTCTTTGTTCAAACGAAGAGGCACAAACACAAAATTAAGTCTTATGTTACGTCTCGAAAAGTATATATGGAAAGCAAGACAAATAATTAAATGGCCCAACTCACGTTAAAAAAACCATTGCTAACAGAGAGCCAAATATCATCTTCTGTTACCAAGTATCATATACCATAAACAGGTTCTTGCCCAAGACATAATTTGAGACTTTAGTCAGAGCATAGTCAGCGTAATGTTTAGCTTGCGTATCTAAATATATATTTATATACTACGTGAATCAAAAAAAAATTGTGCAAGGATTGAAAATGATCTTGACCTTAATGCAATCACTATATCATAGATTTGTTGTTGTTTTTAAACCAATCTAATATATTCCAATGTTGCAAAAATGAAAGAAATCGCATAAAAGCTAAGCCAGATATGACATTTTGTAAACACACCCCTTTTTTCGCCATTCCAAGGATTTACACACATTAAAGTGGGTTTGTGAGAATGTAAACAATATCAATATAATGATACCTTTGTCAACTTAATGACTAAATTTTCTCTATTATTTTAGCTACGGATTAATCAATGGAATTTTTTGACAATTGTGCCCAAATGATGACGAATCCAAACATCCATTCACCTGTTGCCAGAGCAAGAAAAAAAAGATCTCCCGATCGTTTAGGATATTGCCCAAAGAGTTTAGTTCTATTGGCCATAGCTGTATCTTACTAGATTACAGTAGTAGTTTTTGAAACCCTTTTCATTTACACATCAAGATAATTGGGTGAGTTTGTGCGTGTGAACATTAAATTCTTTTAGAAGATCAAATGAAGGAGACCATGGCTATTCATATCAATTAACAAAATAGCATGGGTCATAATTACTTTCATATGATATGCCCCGTATATCGCTACAGTAACGATTCTTGATAACTGATAAAATCCCATTGGAATGGAGGGGAAAAAGGGGAAAAAGAGGTTATTTTTTGCTTTAACCACAAAATTAGTCATATCTGG
This sequence comes from Ophioderma brevispina, assembly GCA_023653785.1. Classification (NCBI taxonomy): domain Eukaryota; kingdom Metazoa; phylum Echinodermata; class Ophiuroidea; order Amphilepidida; family Ophiodermatidae; genus Ophioderma; species Ophioderma brevispina. The sequence continues at coordinate 69,572 of JAMKCH010008710.1, forward strand.
CTAATTTTTAATCGTTTTCTTCATTTCAAAACATTTGGAAGTATATTAGATTTGCTTTAATAAGACAACAACAAACTATGATTTAGTGATTTACTCAAGGTAAAGTTATCGGCAACCACTTGAACAATTTTTTTTTGAGTCACATATATGAGTTATTGATATATATATATAAATATATACTAATATATATATTATAGATATATATATATACTATATATATATATATATATATATAATATATATATATATATATATATATGGACATTGTTACTACCATCAGTCAACAGCATCTGTTTCCCGTACGGAATAAACATCGATATCGTTGACTACATTTCTCCCTACCCTCCCTACTACAAAAATATGAAAATTGAAATAGTCCCATTTTCCATAATCAGTCCCAACTGGCAGGCAACCCCTTTAACCATATACAAAACACAGTCATAGGTCACAAGAAGCGAGGGGAGGGGCCAGCATGATAATTATAAACCCTCTGGTGGTGTCACATAGATACGAAAAATAATACTTGTAGGAGATGGATTTGAAGGCATGTAGTTACATTGAGCGGAAAAATAACAAAATAGAAGAGTGACTTGTAAGCCCGAAACGGAGTGGGTCATCCAAAACCGTTACGAAAATAGAAGCAAAGTAATAATGGACAAATAGAATTGATGACAAACAATAAAATATATTTACAAAATACAAAGTAGTGTTGTGTGAAAATACCTGGAGTATGGAAGTATAAATAAGTGATTGATACCATTATGTTGGTCAAGGGGTAATAAGTGAATGGCAAGCAAATAGTCAACCAAAAAAAAAATACAACAGAAAGAATGTGATAAGAAAATAGAAATTAAAATTAGAACCTACACGTATTTTTTAGCTCCAGCGGTTTTGTACTCATGTAATATAAATCGCAAACTAAAGAAGGAATAAACTTTCATGATCCTGGGCATGGTCTGTCCTAAATTCTTTATCGGAAGACAACAATAATTAATGTATTGATGAAAACCGCCGGGACCGTGCTGGTATACAAAGCACCATATCTGACCACAATATTGAAGTAACACGTGATGAAACATGCAGTCGCATAAGTGGAATATCAAAATCTTGCATTCACGGATCGGATCGAAAAATTGCTTTCAAGTTTCAGGTAAGTGGAGTATGATTCTAATGTGAATAAAACCGCATCATAGCTGCCTACCCATGAGATGTTGACCCTCTACAAAATTTGTTTTCTCATTACAAACATCGGTAGAATTAGAGATTTCAAAATATAAGTTTGTGATAGCTTCTTAAATTTAAAGGGGAATACAAACAATTGTGAGGGTTTTCGATATTGAATAACATTATAAGCTTCCACAGGGAAGTCAACGAACACCAAAGAACCTACTACATATAGATTATTCCTCATCCTTAAGGTACCCCATCCAACCTCTTATCTGAAATGGTTAGCCGTCATTCAAGACTAATAAAACAAAGAGAAATGTCCTCATCATAACCAGGCCTGCGTAGCCTTCCATAGACTGTTTCGGAACCATTGCGTGGAATTTAACAGATCCGTGTTACTTTTCCATTCTAACATTAATTGAAAGGTACGCGACACGATGCTTACTAGATACCCCAAAACGAGTGAATTCATTTTATAAAAAGATCAGAAAGAAGAAAATGAAAAGAGAACTTGCTCGTTTTGACTGATGTTTTATCTTGTGATTAATAAGTAATCCACAGAGAAGTTAAGTAACAATCGTGCTCTATCTGATTCTTCAGAGTGGATTGTCAATGACCCTGATAAAAATTGCTCACATTTGGACTGGTAACTATAAAACACTTGAAATAGCCCTGATATGCTCTTGCATTTGCAGTACAGAAGAAAACTACGAAGAGATAATTCGATTTTCTGATCACTCACATAGACCACAGGCACTACAACCTTGGATTATTCCGGGCTCCTGGCCACGTGCACTGAAAAGGGACCTTTGGGGTTTTTTACGCCTCCAGACCCCTAATGTGGAGATCACATATTTCTCGAATCAATCATTCACCCACACATTTAATATTTAGTAATTATAGTTAAAATAGGTTTAATTAATTTACAAACTCAACCATTGAATATTGGTTTTAATGTTATGAAATAATTACTGCTTATGTAAATTATATGATATAAAATATTTAATTACTTGTCATCTCAGAGATATTGAATCGCCATCCTACACACATCTGTTAAGCGTAGTTGCTGTATGTGAAAGTACTACTCCCTCATCGGTTCGTTTGGTAATCATCGTGAAGTCAATGCACGTACTGCGAGTCGTGCTGCACTGCTGGATAGCCCAACATTTATGGAATATCTACCAATGCAGACTGTTTTGCCAAAAGAAACCTCTTATAGGCCAGGAAAGATAATGAACTATTGGATGTGACCACCCCTAGAACTAATTGCTATCAAAGGTTTTCTTCACAATGCATTTTACTTTAAGTACCCAAAAGAAATACTAAAAGTCCTAGAAAATCCGGGGTTGCAGGAAATAGTCTAATTGGCATAAATGGCCGCCATTTCAAAGAACTTTTGCACCATAACTTCAAGATCAGAAGGTCGTTCGTAGAGATTGTAATGTTGGGGTCTCTACCCGGTTTTGGGGGTTCTAAGAACTCAAAAAGAACCAAAGCAAAGGAGAGAGTGGTTTAGGTCTTATTTGCCATAAATCCAATATGGCTGCCCATTTGTTGATTTCTTGAATGAGTTATGTTGAAATTTGTTATGGGTCCCTGCTTATGTTATCAAAGAACATGATTATCAAGTTGCCCCCATTTAAAGACACGGACTCCAATGATGAAAACTATCTATTTAAATATTTGTGATTACAAAACTTTTTGATAATTTTCAAAATACAAAAAGAACATCTGAAGAGGTCTACACATAAAAATGACACGAAATCGGAAGGAAAACCTCCTTTTGTTATTGTACAGGCTTTACTTGGTAGCTAATGCCTTAAGTGCCAAAAAAAACGTAAGGAAATACTGAAATCTTTTCTGAACAAGCGAGGAATATGAAGTTCTACTTCAGTGTCTATAAGATCAAGGCAAAGCTTTTTCATGATGTTACTAAGATTCCTGCATGAGATGCTGGCTAATTCAGGACAATCTTGTATACAGTGTAGTCCATGCAAGGTTCCGTTATCTGCTTTGAACTTTTTTTTTTAGTAAGTAAAAGTAAACATTTAGATCCAAAAGCAGTCACCCAAAATGTTAATGCCAAAGTTAGAGATGTAATCGGATTTTGTTTTCATGCAGTAAACATTTATGCACAGTATACACATGTTACAAGGATACCGTGTATAACCAAAATTCCGGTTCCGGAATTTTATAACCAAAGTTGTGATTTCTATCAGAAGAAGGACTTCAATTAGAGCTTAGTTATTTCACACAGTGATTAGTATATGGACAAGCATTAGTACATGACTGTCCCAAAAAAAAAAAAAAAACTATACAATCAAAGATTCATTTTTGTGGCCAAACAACTTATGTTCATCTCAACTGGAAGTTGACCTGATTCTTACCTAGAAATGTTTCCAGCTTTCATAAGATTTTTAGTTGGTGTAATTTAGGGGTCTGGTCCTGGTTCAGGAGTTAGGCCAATTATTGTGTAGACGTTTGAAATAGCACGTTGGGCCAGTTTTGCTATCCGGATATCAACAGAGCTTCATTTAAAATCAACTTCAAGCCATTTCTCTATTGAAAATTCCAAATAAAAAAAAGGTGTAATAAAGTGCGTGCTGCTTGTGATATAACATAATCTATAAGTTTATAATGTCACAATTGCCAATAAAATAACATCTAGCATTGGAAACTTCTAATCAAACAGTCTTTTTGTCTCAGCCTTACAACAGGTTTCGCAGAAGGTACATATCATAAAACCACCCTCGCTGAAAGTAAACCAAGGCCTTTGGACACCTACCATCATTTACTTTATTGTTATTTGTTCAATGCCATTGTTTTCTTAGCAATGTCCTTACTGGCATTTGGAAACATTAGGGGATGGAATGGGTAGGGGTAATTGACCCTCCCCATTAGAGCGATGTCCGGACCTTTTGATCCCCACAGAGACTTGTGGCTGCCCCTTGCTTTCAGCAGTAAAATTCACAAATTGTACAGAATTTCATGATTACTGTTCCCCTGAGAAAGAGCCCCATTTCCCCCACAAACATTAATTTATTTGTTTTTTTTTTTGCTTTCACTGTTTTATTGGTGTGTGTTTTTTAAAAAAAAAAAAACATAATAATGCATTGGCTCTAATCTCTACAACATTCTTTTGTTGGAACAGTTAATCCCACAAGATGAGAAACACCTCTAACCTTTAGTTTCTTTAAACTTCAAGTGAACTGGCCCAAGCGGTATTTTATCCTTTGTGTTCAAATGAAAATATCTCAGGTAGAGTGCATCAAAGTTGAGATGGAATAAAAAACGAGGGATTTAGCTTAGGATTGGTCTATATAAACAATATAAAATCAAAATATCTGCACAAAATATGCACAGTTTATTTTTTCTAAATTTTTAGTTGGTGTTAAGTTTTTGTTGGGACAGTCGGTATATGCAAAAAACATGATTTGTTTGAAAATTGGAGTGCGCCCTCATCGGGAAATATCAGAAGTCAGCCTTTTAAACTGATACCACAAAATCTTTTTAGGTGATTTTGGTGGATTAATAGGCCCATTCCACCCACTCTATCCCTTCAAGGGTTTGTCAACGTGCTACTCTGGTCCCATTTTTTGGATAGGTTTAATGGAAGCATGACTTTCTATATTAATGATGTGTGTGATAACAGGAGAGAGTAGACTACGTTTTTTTATGAGGTTAAAGAACGTCTAGATAGGGGTTTTTCAAGAAGAGTTAATTTTTTCATTTTGTTCAATATTCAATCACAGCATAGACTGAATTCAGAAGAAAAGGACATTTTTGAAGGAAGGAAAAGGACAACTTCTAGTTTACAAATGACACAAAATAGTGAAACACAATTTATTGGTACTACAAAACCGAAATTTGTCAAATTAGGATGTCAATTTTTCAAAAAATGATATACATGTGAATTTTTGTGTCAATTGTTGAACATTTTTTCATTGCCTTGTAGGTAGAAATTGAAAAAACATATCAAAAATCAGATTTTTGCCTGTCTTAATATTACAGGTGTCCAAAATACCATGCAAATGATTTAATAAGAACTATAGCGCAAACTATAAGCACAAAATCGGCTATTGCAGTCATTAACTCTCCGTTCGGACAATTAACTACAACACGTAATTGAATGGAGTTTCATAACATGAAACAACTGCCGTTTTCATCTTTTTGTCAATTCTTCTGTCAAAAGTACGGAAGGAAATTATGAGAAGTTTACTGACATACCATTCACTTTCACGTTAGTTCTGAAGATTATTGAAATATTGTGACTCTTTTGGATGAATATTTGATCGTGTCATTTAAAGGGTAAGAGATTTTTGAAAAAGAGGATGCAAAAATGCGCCATCTCAACAGGTACCTGTTGTATTAAAAACACTTGCCTGTTTCTCTACTGTTTCCCTTACGTGATTATCCCACCCAAAACCATAAACCCCCCCACCGTTATAGATACCCCAAACATGTAAAACAGACTTCCGTATGGGTGCAAAAGGGAACAGACTAAGTACCAGAATAAGAACTTTAAACGTAGGTGTTTGCTAAATAGGCACACTTTAGTGGGACCTCAACCATATGCCCACAGGATTTTAAGATTATGTCGCAAACTATTTTGTACTTGTTTAAAATTGGACATTAATACAATTTCGGATTTATTTAAAAATGCCATGGAGGAATGGGGGTATGTTGCACTCCCGTTAGTTTTTTCCTGGTGCAAAAAAAAAATGTGTGAGTGCGCAAATGAATTTAGGTATTTTTTAAAATATTTTTGAGCACATTTTATTGACAAAAAACGGACCCACCACCTTACACGGGGAAGGGTTAAGCCGCCAAAAGTTGAGGGGATTGGTGAAGACTCCTATACTTTACAATGTAAATTGTTAGGCACCATATTTTACTCTTAAAACAAAAGGTTCATGTTATATTTTTTTTTTCTTATTTGAGCCCCAAATTCAAATGTTCATACACCTTGTACACAAAACTGATTCCCAAATTTTGCAAGGGCGCTTGCATATGACGTCATAGAAGCAAGACGCTGAATTTTGAGTACTATTTTGGTATCACGATAGAGAAGAACCACATCATCCATGATGCACCAAAACCAGTTCAAAGGGGGGGGGGTGTTTTGGTTGTCTTATAGAAATATACGGAGTTGCATCAACCCCTCCCCCGCTGGTTAGAAATGTTACCAAAAATAACCTGATTAGACGAAGGTTAAGTTTGCTAGATTAGAAGTTAAAGGGCCATGGCCTGATTGATAATAGCCTCGTCCCCAGGAAACCCAGATGTTTTTTTTTTACCTGAAAGTCGGCAAAGTTTGGTAACATGTATGTAGAAAGCTACTGTTTTTCTCATTACGCTTTGAAATCTTAAGGGCTAAAGGATATTTGGTTTGGATGTATGAGGAATATTGATTTTAGACAGTACTCTGAGATTACCAAAATCACATTTTCAATCCAGTCCAAAAAGGTTTGAAATTGGGTGAAACTTTAAGGTTGGGTTTGGGGTTTGAAGGCCATTCTATCAAGATGAAAACTTTATACATAAAATAGGGCTATCCCCCTTTAACATTAATGGTTATTCACATGTGCCAATTCTTCACAGCTGGAACTTGATCCTGAAGCAGGAAGAGGATTCTCTGGTTAAGACTGGTCTATGAAATGAAACCCAATCTAGTGTTCTTGTGTTTTTGTTTATTATTACCAATAATTGGCTGCATAATATTGGCAAGTTAAAATTGCCACAAATCTTAGGGAGGTATCATTATTGTCACAAATATACCAGTGGGCTTTGCGGTCTTGTCCATGTTGGATTTTGCTAATAAGGGAAGGAAGGTGGTCTCATCCTTCAATTATACAATTTCACACTATTGCAGTGATTGATCACAGAATATGACTCCTTTGTGACTCAAGATTTCGGCGATGTGGACAAAAATCTATCAAAATGGGGCCATTTTGGATATCCAAATGAAACCTGAACCAACATATATGCTATGTGCTGTCTTAATTGTGTTCACAGACCTTGAAAACATGGGGATAAAGATACCGAAATATTCTGCTATGAGTCTCAGAACTCAAGATATTAACAAAATTATCAAAATGGCGGCCCATTTTGAATTTATGCAAAATTAGGCATATTTCTGCAACCGGATTTCCTCGGCCCTTTAGTAATCTTTTTAGGTACCTTAAGCAAATGCATTGCGCAGCGCAAAAAAACCTTTGATAGATTGTTCAGGCAAATCTCAATTTTTCTTGGGACATTAGAGAAATGCAGGGCCGCCCATAGGTTGTTAGTGTTTGTCATCATAACACGCTAGTTGTTTCCACGTTGAACTACAGGCATATTGAGGCAAACCAAAAAAAGTTCGATATCCCTAAGGGATATATCGAGGAAATTGAACAGTAGATTATGATGGCCCTTGTCATAAAAAGTAGATTTCAAGTTAATCGAGATCGTCGTGTAGAAGAGGAACGCTCAGTAAAATACATAGACTGCAGCAGCGAATGACTTAAGATGATTTGGATTCTTTAAATGAAGGAAAAGGCATGTCACGAATGCCAAACACAAGTAACCAATTGTGAGGATACTCAAATGATATTATGAGGTTTTCATAGTAGAAAATTTTATGATTTTAATGGATATTGAATAGATTAAAATAAAACTAATTTACTAACGCCACCCTGCTCTCCGAGACCAGGGCCACGGCACCAAGATCCATTATAAACAAAATTCACAGAAAAAAAAAATGCACTCAAAAAAAAAAACTAGAAAAGTAAAAAGTAAAAAAAGTAATAATTTTATATCAGGCTTTCTAGT